>JAQFVV010013964.1:0-15000 GCA_028023455.1 Epiperipatus broadwayi
TCATCCATGTAGGAAATGTGTCTTATGTTTTCATTGATGTAATCTACTCGGATGCCTGGAAGTGTGTTTTCTATTTGGAGTAGGAGAGGGTTTATGTAAGCTGTGAATAACAGCATGCTTAATGGGGATCCCTGTGGGATGGATAAACTTGGTTTGAATCTCGTAGCTATGCGTCCATCTAGCGTGAGGAAAATTTCCCGGTTGTTTAATAGGTTCTCTATGATTTGTAGAAGAGGTTGAGGTACTTGGTATTGTTCAAGTGTTTTAATTAGCACATCAATGTGTACCGAGTTGAATGCCCCTGCGATGTCGAGTTGAATGGCAACTGGCTTGGACCTTCTTTTTGTGCGCACTTGGTCTATTACTAGACGAAAGCGGCTTATTGCATCTGATGTGGCTGCACCCTTCTTAGCAAACTGGTATTTTGAGATGTGCTTGAGGACATTGTCTTGCATTTTGTCTTTGATTATAGACTCAATTATCTTGTCCATGAGGGGGATCATTGAGATAGGCCTTAGGTTTTGCAGTTCAGTTGCGGCATCACTCTTTTTAAGTAGTGGCACCATTGCGATCGGGTATAGAAATTCAAGTTGGCAAGTTCCACTGCTGAGTAGATCAATCATTTTCTTGATGATTGGGATGGTATATTTGCTCAGGTGGAGTAGAATGAACTTCGGGATGCCATGTAGTCCAGGATGTATTTTGTCTGGCATCGCATTTAATTTTTTTTGGATTGTAGCATGGGTAATGTCATGAGTGTTGTCTGCATTTATTTTGAAAGTTCTTCTGTCACTGGGTGTGTTGTGGTTTTGAAACTTTTTTTGAAATGTTCTTGGAGTTTACCTAGCATTGCAGGGCCAATGTATTGTTTACCATCAATGGTGATGTCGCTTGGGCCTTTTCTATTCTTTCCTGATCCCAAGGCCCATCTGATGTATCCTCTGGTCCAGCAGTGTTGATGTACCAGGTAGCTCCAGGCTCTTTTTGTTGCTATGTGTTCTGCTAGAATCTTTTGGGTGGTCCTATATTTAGTCTTTAGTTGTAAGATTGTTTCTATGTTTTGTCCTTCCAGTGTTAGGTGCTTGAGGGTATCTGCAATGTTGTCTAAGCTGTTTAAAAGTTTCAGGGGTCCTGGTCTTCGGAAAGAGTAGGTGGTTATTAGTTTCTGTAGTGTTTTTGTGAATAGAGGCCATGCCTCTGTGATTGGCCTGGAGAGTATGTTTGTTTGATGGAATTGTATGTAGGCTTCTGAGAACAGGCAGGCTGGTGTAGTTTCCCTGGTTATGAGTCTTATTGTTCTATGGTAGTTGTTTGGGTCTGGGGAGCTTGAGGAAACCTGGAGTTTTATCTCTTGTAATAGGTGGTCAGAAAAAACCACTGGCCAGAGTCTGGCTTGAGTAGTAGGCAGTAAGTCTGGTGAAAAAAAGGTTAGGTCGATGAGGGACTTATATTTAGTTGTGTAGAATGAAAAAGCTGTCTCAGGGAGCAGGTTTCGTGCACTCATTAGCTTTAGATTGATTAATGGGAGGTAGTTAGACTGGAAGGTTTCATAGGAGTGGTTGAAGTCTCCTATCAGGATGGAAGGAAATGGGTTGGTTCGAAGTGTCGCATTTATTGTGTGAATAATTCTGCGGATGTTGTCAGGAGCCTTTGTCATGTATATGTTGCATAAGTTGATGGTACAATTGTTGTACTGAAGGATGGCTATGAGACAGTGGTTGTCTATGTATAGTATTTTGAAGAAGGTTATGGGAGATAATTTGTTAATTAGTATGGCCACTCCGGATCCTGGTGTTTGGGCTATGGAGTAGTGAAAGTAGCCCAGTGAGTTTAGTTTCATGATGTGTGGGCCAGACTGTGTGTGTAGTTTTGTTTCGGAGAGACAGAGGATATCTGGTTGATGTTTAATGAACCATCTGTGAAGTGCTTCAACTCTTTCTTTGGAGTTTAAGCCTCTGATATTTACTGCTGTGATTGTAATAGTCATGGTGTGGTGAGTTTTTTTTAGGTGAAGGTATCTTCTGGGACGGCATCTTCTGGTAGGGGTTTTTCTGAGGGGCTGTTCTCTGACTCAGGAAATGAGATAAGGAATATTTCATTTTCTGTGGTTGTTGGCATGGGGTCTTCAGTTGATCTGAAAATTGGTAGAGTATCTTCTTCTGTGGTTGTCAGCATAGAGTCTTCATGTGGTCTGACTTTTGGTAGAGTCTCATTTTTGGTGGTAAATGGTCTGGATTTTGGTAGAGTCTCATCTTCCCTTGATTGAATTTCTCGTCGTTTTTTGTCTGATGGTTTACATGATTCCTGTATTCTGGTAGTTTTTGTTCTGAGGGCCACTTTGGCTGGGTCTGAGGTACTGGAGTCATCAGTTGATTTTTCTTGTGTGCTAGAATTATTTTGTCTTGATCTTTTGCGGTTGCGTGGTTTGGAGGGTTTTTTAGATGTTTTGGTGGGTCCCTCATCTTCTGATTCGATCATGGTTTCTGATGATGACCGCGATCTAGTGAGCTTTGAGTCCTCTGCCATTCTGTGGTGGATTAGGGATTTTCCAGTATCTGGGATGCTTGTGTGGCTATGGTTTGTTCCCATTGGAGTGGGTTTGGACTGATGTGTGTTTTTTGTTTCTGTTTGTGGTTTTGGGTAGGTTTTAATTGGATGTGTAGAATCACTGGGGTCTTCGATGGTGCTGTTGTGATTTTTTGGATATGCCTGACTGCTTATATCGCTTGTATTGAGGGGACACTCCTTCATTATGTGTCCTCTGTTCCGACAATTGAAGCACAATGGGGGTATATCCCAGAAGCTGATAAGGATTGTAGCCTTGTTGTTGCTGACTGTTGCTGGTAGTGTAAGTGGCTGGATTCCTGTCTTGAGGACTAGACAGAAGACTGCAGTGTTGGTAAATACCATTGTTTCTGCTCTTGATTCTTGGATGTATTTAAAGCCTTCAACTGTACCATAATTGGCAAGTGCCTGTTGTACGTGGGACTCTTCAAAGTTGACAGTACAGTTACTCACTCTGCCCTGAAGAATCTGTGGTTTGTTCATGTTAATGTGGACCAGGTATTTGTTGTCTAACTGTTTGAATTTAGTTTCAAAGAGTTGCTTTCCTGCTAGGTCTTTGAATTGAATTGCAATATACCTTTTATTTGTGTGGAACAGTATTTTATAAACTGGTGACCAGAACTTGTGATCAGTGAGTAGATCATAGAGTGAGAGTATTGGGAATTTGTATAAAGAGCAATTGATATCTGTTGTTGTTAGGATACTTGTACATTCATTGGTGTACTCTGTGAAGGAGGGAAAGAGAAGATTTGGTATGGTTCTATTAAAGCATTCTGATACTGAAGAATGGTAGTCTATATTAACTGGTTGTTGCAAGTCAGCATGTTCCTTTTGTTCTTGTTCCCCGTATCTTAATTGGATGAATTTATTGTATGGGTCTTTTGTAGTTTGTGTGTGGATTGCTTGAGTTTTGGCTTGGGTTGATTGCCTAGTGGTTATCCTAAGGCTATTAGCATATGAGAATTGTGGATGGAGATGTGGGGATATGGCATGGTAATGTCCTGAGTTGTTAGAATTGTTTTGCTGTGCTGGTTCTGGGGGGTTGTTGGTGTCTTGGGTTGTGAATTTGGAACTGCATTGAAGTTTTGGAAAAGGATCATTGTTGTTGTCCAATGTTGTATCATTTTCTTCACTGTTTTTGTTTTGTGTTATTTGTTTTGGTTTCTGGGAGTTTGGTTTATTTGTGGTGTTGCTGCTTGTTAATTCTCCTGGGAAGTTGGTGTTAGTAGGTGTTGTCTTTTGGATTGGAGCGTTTGTTTTAATTTGATTGAAGTTTGATTTTCCATTGCTATTAGTATTGGTTGGGTCTTTTTTTTATCTTTATTTAGTGTTAGTGCAGTTTTCAGCTTTCTTTTTAAATCTCTACTTGTTTGTTTTTGAGGTTGAAAAGGGGAGTTCAAGCTGGCTTTATGTGCAGTTAAATTAACTGGAGAATTGGTATAAAATGGTGTATTCGACTGTGCCGGATGATTTAGTTGTGTCCCCCTAAGTTGGAATGCATAAATAAATCGCTAGAGTTACAGTTTAAGTCGTTTTTTGCATTATGAGGGCGATTTAGTGTGGCTTCCAGTTTAGTTTTAGATTTGCATTTTTTTTGTTTTTCGTGCTGGGAGTCTGATTTTTGTCGGGTGTTATAGCAGGTGGAATTCTCTGTCAAATCAGTATAACCTTCTGTTTCCGACTCTACGGAATCACTCAACTGTGTCTCTGTGAACTTAGAGTATGAATTTATGTCTTTTTCCGTGTTGTGAGTGTGAACGTGTCTAGCTTCCGGTTTGGTTTTTTGACTATAACTTTTTCGTTTTTCAAGTTGGAAGTCTAGTTTTGGGACAAGATTATAGCTGTTGAAATTTTCTATGGTATTTATATAACTTTTTTCTTTCGACTGTGCGGGGTCATGACGCAATGCTTCATCTAATTTTGGATATGTGAGTTCATCGCCAACGGCAAAATTGCGGTTGATGTTTACGTTATAAGTATTATATTTTCGAGATTCCTGTTCAGTTTTGGAGGCATAACTTTTTTGTTTTTGACTCTGGGGATCTAATTTTTTTTTTTGGATTAAAGGTAGAAAAATTCTCTATAAAATCATTGTCGTCGGAAGTTTGGGGCTGATCTGAAAGATTGTTTTCTGGCTCCTCAAAATCTGTTTCTAGTTCACATTTTCTATTTGTTTTCTCAGTAGATTTTTTCCTTGAAGGGTTTTTCCTTTTTTCGGTCAAAGGAAGAGTTATTTCTTTTGGTTTGTCCTGAAATTTGAATTTAGGGATTTTTGAGTTGTTTTCACTTTTTAAAAGTAGTCCCTCTTCCCTTTGAGAGGCTATGACTGAATTTGCTGAGGTGACCGTTTTTTTTGGGAGCCATGTTTGTTTTGATGGTGGTTGTTTAACTTAGTAATAATTAACAATTATATATGGATTTAAATGTTTTGTTTTTTTTTATAAATAATAAAGAGAAGATACTTACAATATTTCCTGTGTGGTTATTTCTCCTCAATAAGTGGTATTGAAGCATCTAAGTCACAGTCAAAGTAGCTACCATGCAAGGGTGAACTTGCCTAAAAGCTGCCACTAGAGGGCGACTCTATTACATTTGACTTTATTGTTAGTTTTTCATTTCTTACATTAGTTGCTATGCTTCACCTTGACCTATTAGGTTTATTCTTACTGTTTAGTTCATTCTGTATAATTTTAAGATGTAAGTTTCCCTTTCTAGTTTAAAACTTGTAATCTATTTTAATTATTGGTTAAATATTTTTAGAAAAGCTTAGAATTCATTGCCTTTATTTCTTTATTATTTTGTTATTGTTAAACATAATATTAATTTAGTAGTTCAGGATCTCATTCTTCATCATTCTTATTTTTTTCATATCCACATTTTTTCTTCTGTTTTCATTCTCATTTCATCATAAGTCACTATCGTAATTGATTCATCCTTCACTCATACCTACTATATCACCATCTTAATTATTCATCACCTTAACACATTTCCCTTTTCTTTTCATCACTCATCCATTCATTTTCATTAGTTAATAATTATTATTTTTCATCATTCATTCCATCTTCTACATCTTTATTCATTATCATCCAACTTATACTTCTAAATCCATACTCATCATATAGATGGATGCCCTCTTGATTACTAACTATTTAGTGATGGTTACATTAAGATGTATTTAAGAAAATGAAAAGTTCAATGATGAAATGTCCTGTGCTGCACAATCTAAAAGGAATAAAAGGTTCATAGGAGCCAAGAACAGGACCCCCAAAATTGATGTCTTGGAGATTAGTGACTAAGCTTGTATGACTCTAAATGTATAAAGATAACACCAATGTTCTGTTAATGGAAAACCACCCACAAAATTACATAGGTAAATCAGAGACTCCAGCATGAATTTCATGTTCATAATACCCAGTGTCTGAGGAATAGGCTTGAGGAGGGAGACAAAAATAATTAATCTCAAAGGAAAATACTCTAACTAGTTGGTCATTGTTTCCATAACAACTAGTTTCTCATTGTTTCCATAATAGGAGATTTAGAGAACTAAGATCCCATATATTCATTCTTGATACTCTCGGCTTCATGCACCACTAATTCAACAGAAAACATTACAACTCATCTCATTGAACAGCTAGAAAAATATTTAGGTTAAAAGAATGAGTCTTAAAGGATTTAGCTTAAAAAATTAGTGAACCTGCTAAGATGATGGATACTAGCTTTCTCCTTTGATGCTCAAGATCACAAGCCAACAATGAGAGACATTCTATGTCTTGATGATTTTAAGTCTATAGGACAGTCAGCGGCCTTTCCTCTTGAGGTCATAGATGGCAGACCATCCATGGATGTTATTTTAGCATTTGTTACTTTAGAGTCCATAGGTAGCTGTAAATTATTATTATTATTAGGATCAAGAGGTAAAATCAACTTACCAGGATCTTTATTGGACAATTCTCTATGGATACCTGATCATCTGTCTTAGCATTAGGCCTACATTTTTTCCTGGTAGATGGGGAACAGGAAGTTCAGTGTCTGAAAAGCTAATACTAATGGCTGTTTTGTTTTTGGGGCACCTTTTATCCACTGTTTATTTGGGATCTTTGTGTAGCTTCTTCCATAGTGGAAGACAGTGAGCAGAAGGATTCACTTACATACACTCACTGATAATCAGGAGATAGCAATGGGTTAGGAATATCATCATTGATGAGAATTGATTGAGGGTAGTCTGTATTCTTAATAGTTTCAGACATCACTAGATCAACTTAGTAATGTATGCATTCATGGCTGGTATCATCACTTCTGGGTACAGTGATGCATTCTGGCTTTGATTCTTTTACAATTATGGCAGTTCTTGGCCAGACAATCCCTCACCAACTGACTCCTTTGCTAGCAGAAGAAATATTGCAGAAGAATTGACATAAAAAGTGATGACAAGAGGGGAAGTCTTTGCATTATAGAGAGTAGGAAAGTCAGCAGGGTTTGATTCTTTATTATAGATGAATTCAAATGTGACTTAGTATATACTAGAAAATCTGCCCTCTTAATCACTAGGCACTAAAATTTGAGACTTTACCATAAGGTCTAAGTAATTGTTGCAAATAATTTTCTTTAAATCTAAAGTAACAGTTTTTAATCATTGCTGATAAAATTGTGGAGCGGTTGATGTTAATGTGGCAAATAAATTTGCCATCAAGTTATTTGAAAAATATATGGGAAAAAATTTTCTGAGTGACATTGTTAAATTCTATTATTCCATAATGATTATTTGGATATTGCAAATTTTTGTGAACCATTCTCCATAATTATTTTTGTTAACTATAAGTTTATTAATCAGGAATTTATATAAATCACATGAAGGGCTGGTAATATCCAAGACTGAAGTATTTTCACTGCAAAAATTATGGAAAAATTTATGTAGATGAGGGGGAACCAGTAATTGTTATCAAGTCAATTTTCTTTTGCTCCAACTTTAAATTTAGCATATCATGGTTTCTGGGACTAACTGGGACTAACTGCAAGTTTTCTCTTCCACTTTTTCATCCATAAAATTAAAAATGTCTGTGATTTTTTGAAGTTTGCCTTGATGTAACATTATCCTCACTCTGGCCTATCTGTATAACATTAGTATAGAAAGGTTTATTATTAATTAGTATCTTAGCTTGAATTTTAGAAGAGGAACATTTAAATTGGAATACACTATGTTAGTTTTCCCAGTTTTATCAAATTTACTGTTAGGATTATATAAAGCAGAATTATGAGGAAAATTATAATTTAATTTAACATTTTTATTTTCCAAGCTTTGAAAATCCAGTTTTTCATTCTGTTCCTTATTGGCTTGATAACTGTTAAAAATAAGTCATCTTCTCTTTGACAATGGCTCATCTAGATGGTGACATTGTTTGCAGAGAAATGAACTTGAATTATATTGAACTCCAAAGATGGTTTCTTCCTCAACTTGCTCCATTGATGATTCTTTAGAACTGTTGTAAGTCTCTTTAATACTGAGTAACTTATCCACACTTATCTGAGAATCACAGTAATGGATTAAACTTTTATAAAAGGGTTTTCACTTGGAAAATTTCCAGAAAACCTCAAGAAATGCTAAATTTTTTAGAACCTGAAATTTAGTGAAATTATCTTGTAATATTTTTCCTTTAGAAGTTAATTTACTCAATGTTTAATATTAGATATTTGTGATGTAAAACTGCTATAATGTTGTTGAAGGAAGTTGGTGGGGTTCTTTATGACCTTCTTCTTAGATTTGCTCATACAAGGTGAGTCAGTTTCTATTATTTCTATTTTGATCTCTGATAATGCTTTGTATAAATGTAGGTTTGTTGTTTGGTTCCCATACTAGATTCTCATAGGCAATTTATTATTGTTATTTATTAATGTTCACAAAAGCTTGTATTTATTGCAGATGGTCACTATATATATATATATATATATATATATATATATATATATATATATATATATATATATATATATTCCCCACCCTATATATAGAATGTCCAACTTGTAATGGGGAAGCAATAAAGCTATATGCCTTATATATATAATACTTAAATACAAGTATATTGTCTATACTGAACTGAATGTCATTAGATGGAATTTGAACTCAGGCATTCAAGCTCTGTGATAATCTATTCCATTTTCTACAACTGTTACACATGACAATATACGTGTGAAAAAGATAAAACATTACCGATTTAGATATTTCATACTGAGCCAGTACTCATCATTTGGTCCAGATCATCACACACACACACACACACACACACATATATATATATATATATATATAGAGAGAGAGAGAGAAAGAAAGATAGCAAATCTTCAAATTGTGGCTTTAATTTTGTGTATCCTCCAATTCTTCAGCTATTCATATCACTGAAAATCATATCAAATCCCTTGTTAATGTCAATATTATCATCATACCCACGTTGACTTTAAGTCACTCTGACCACTCATTTATAGGATCTTAATATACAGAAATGTGATAGATGGAATACAAGCTGAATAATATTGCAAATCAACAAGGATTGAGCATTTCTTCATCAGATCTTAACTGACTAGATGGCTAAAGGGTTGGAGGATAGAGATTATTAAAACCTGTCCATTTATGTTTGAAGATCTATCTTAATAAAAACCTAGCATTTGTTATATATACATATGTTTGAAGATCTATCTTAATAAAAAACCTAGCATTTGTTATATATACATGGGAGATGATGATCTTGATCAACTGATGAGTGGTTTATCACAAAAGACATATAGTGGAAAATGTTTATCTTTTTCACATGTGTGTAGTCATAATATCCATTGTATAAAATGAAGTGAATAGCGGCAAAAAAATCCAAATTCAATCTCTTCTAATTAATTTATGTTCAGAATAGATATTGTATGTCTTCATTTATTTTATTTATTAAAATAGGTAAAACTTTCTATGCAGTAGTGCCACAGAGTGCAAACCAGAGTAATCAATGGGTAACAAAAGGCTTATACATAAAATCTTTATCTTTTGCCCATTTTTCCAGTAAACCCAGACTAGTTTCTAACTTGTAGCTTTCATTAGTGAGGAGATTTGGATCTGGGAGAAATGCATTTAGATCTTAGGTTCTACCACAACCCTCCATCATTCACATTTTATCTCTACTTAACTACAAGTCTAACATTGAAAACACAAGATTATTTTCAATGCAAACTCATTAGCTTATATAGTCATATAGGTCTGAACTCACTTCAGTACCTATATATTTTGGTGCCTTTGTTTTTTTAATAACCATATTTACCACTATTTCATTAGGCAGGATTGGTGTTACATCACTAAACACCATATATTTACCATTTCTTATGCTTGTTTCTACCTGTTAGTAAAACAGGCAAAACTCTCAATACAGTATTGCCACTCACTGCAAGCCAGATTAATCAATAGATTCTAGATAGCTTGTGTATAAAATCACTATCTAGTGCCTACTCATCCAATATCCCCAGAGTAATTTCTAGCTTGTGGCTTTCATCAGTGAGATTCTTGTACTGAATGGCACTACTGTATGGAGAGTTTTAATAATGGTTATGAGCAAATATGTAAAATGGTGATCATGTGGTGTTTAGTAGTTTACCACCAATCCTACATAATAGGATAGTGGTGTATATAGTTATTAAAAAAACAAAGATACCAAAATGTGTGTGTACTGAACTGAGTTGAGACCTTTATGATTATATAAACTAAAGAGCTTGCATTGAAAATATTTTTTGTGTTTTCAATTTTTGACTTATAGTTGTGTAGTAAGTAGAGATAAAAGATGGCTATGGGGGGGGGGGTTTGCATTATATCCTAATATGTAGGTAAATTGCTCTCAGATCAAGGTTCCTCACTGATGAAAACCAAAAGCTATAAACTAGACTGGGGATATTGAATGAGTGGACACTAGATAGGGATTTTATGCACAAGCCTTCTGGCATCAACTCATTACTCTGGCTTGCCCTGATGATTATGTGATGTAATTTTATTTATCCAACTGATTATTTCTATCCTTTTCCATGTTCATATTTCAAATGCTTCCAATATGTTCTTAACTTTATTAATCTTTGTTTATGTTTCACAACCATACATTAGTATACATACACATAACATTTAATTATTTTTTCCTTAATTAGCTTTTCAAAGTTTGGCAAAATATCTTATTTTTCTAAATTAATGCCTGCTTTGCTAATGATATTTCTCTATTAACTTTATCTTCATTTCTTTCATCCTTATTCAAACAACTATTCAAATATCTAAATATCTTTTACTAATAAACTATATTATTCTGGATTTCAATTTTCTGACTTTTTGTATATCTCCATATCCATAAACACTTAGTCTTCTTAATGTTAATCATTATTCCATATTCTATAGATTCTTATTCCATTCAACATATTCTGAAAACATATTCCATCCTCAGCTCTAAGAACCATATTGTCTGCAAATCTTTTGCATTTCATTATTCAACACCCAACAGTTCTTTCTCCATAGTATAAATAATTCTTTAGTGTGTCTTTTAAATAAATATTAAAGAGAACAATTGTCATACAGCTTTCATAACACCACTTTCTATATTCACTTCATCAGTGTCATTATTCACCATATTAATTATTGTTTTTTGTTCACTATACATATCCCAAAATCAATCTCTGTTTCCACAATATCCCTTTATCTTTTAAGATGAACATAAGTTTATTTCACACTACCCTATCAAATGTTTTTTTTTTTCGAATCCACAAAATATATACCAATTTTTTTTTTAATATAGCTCTCTGCAAATTGTTCTAATAACACCAATAGCATCTCTTGTACTTTTCCTCTGTAAAAATAAAACTGTTCTTGTACAATATAATACACTATTTTCCATAATTTCTTTGAGTTAAAGTCCTCAATTAAACTTTAAAAGCATGAGATAACAAACATATTGTTCTGTACTATTGACATTTAAACATCTTTCTTCTTTTTGGCAACCACAATCATTATAGTTCTTAAAAAAACTTCAATAAATCCCTATAAATAAATGTGCATTTTCCCTCAACTAGTTATTGATACTGTTTAATAAATACTTTATTTGACAGGTTATTATACATTTCAAAATTATTTTTATAACATCAACTCATAATTATAAACTGTATTAATTTTTCGAGAGATTGCATTTGGACTTAGATGCAAACATTAGCTTTAATTATTCATATTCCCTTCAAAACAATAGTGTTTAAAATTAGCACAATTTATAAAATAAAAATAATAATTGAAAACGTATATATATATATATATAAATATATCTTGAATTCCTTAATGTGATTAAAAGATAATAGATAAATGTCCGTTTTATTGGTTTATTCTTTTTTCCAAACTGCTGTTCCTTTATTCTCTTCAAGGTTTAAACTACTGCTGCTTTTTTTAAGAAACACCTATTTCCATTTATTACTATTATGTAGTAATTCATATATTTCCGAATTTTTGAGCACTTTTATTATGCATCCATAAATCATTCTGCCTATCATAGCAAGCAGAATCTATTTTACTTGGCATAGACCAAATACAGTTTTTGCTGTGAATCTTTTTAAAGTGTTAATAATGTCTAATGAGTCTCATTTCTTTGAGATATGTAATGTTTTCATTTTTTTTTACTACCGTAAATATGTAATATTTAAATTTCATTTTAATTTTTAAATTATATTTCTAATTAATAGCCATATATTCAAGTCACTTTTAAATACATACAAAAAAGTTATCTGTAACATAATGTACTTCTTAGGTTTTGAATAATTTATTTAATGCAAAAAAAAAAAAAAAATGTATTTACTTTTTCTTGTAAGTTTATACATATGATAATTAATTTAATTCAATTAACCTTATTTTCATTTTAAAATAAAATATTAAATAAATAAAACTTTCTTTTCTTCTCCATAGATGGCAAGATTAGCGTTTTGAGTGCTAAATTCAAATATCATATTTTTGTATTTTTTGCAAGTGCAGATTGAAATATTACTATTATTATTTGTTTTAAAACAAAACTAATTTATTATTGGTTATGCTACGATTAATAGATATTTTCATGTTTTTAAAAAAAATGAAGATGTATTTTTCTTACTTATTAAGTAATAAAATGTCAACATCGTTACAAATAATTTGCTTTTCATTATGCATATAATCCATCTAAAATTATTTTCTTTATATATATAATAACGTCCGATACCCCTATTTAAGATCGTGTATTTAAAACTTCTAATATAAGACGTTCTCTTTTATTTTGATTTGTATATATTTTTTATTCCTTATTTGTAATTCTATGTTCTCTATACATACAAACTGCAACTGGCAAAATATTTAAGTTTATAAACGATAAGTATATAAAACATATGAATATTAAAAAAAATGTAACAACTTATTTATTTATTTAGTTTTGAAGATTTGTGTAATTTCAAAATTACATATAAAAATATTTTGGCATGCTATATCTTTTGCAATTCTAAATCACATTTTATTTACATTTAATTAACAAATTCAATGTATGTTAAATTCTTTGATTGCATAGTAGATTTTCTAGGCATAATAAGTTCATGACATGATCACTGTTAATAACAAGAACACTTCACTGTATTCAAATAAATTATTTTGCCATCTTAATTGGGAAACTGCATGAAAAAATTTAATAAACTCTTCACATTAGAAGTTAGTTAGAGAAATTTAGCTGATTATTTAAAAGTCTTTAATTCGGGAGTAATATCTATCATTTTGCCATTATTTTTTTAATTATTTTTCAAATCTGGTTCAATACACTTTTAATGCATTTACATTGTTTACATTAAGAGTAAATAAGCAATTATTTTATCTAGCGCCGTGAATACAATTATATTACATTCAAATATCTGCCTTTCAAGCTAATTGTGCACGCGCCTTTTGAGAGTGTTAAATAAATGAATACTTTCCTCTTCAATCCAAGATATAGTATTTATGCAAAAATAAAAAGGATCCTCTTATTTCTATGACTCAATTCTACTCACGCTCTCCTCAACAGTATTTCAGATTTGCTCATATAAAAGAATTTGAGTCTTAAGAATAAGATGATCCTTTTTATTCCTGCATAAATACTATATCTTGGATTGAAGAGGAAAGTATTCATTTATTTAACACCCTCAAAAGGTGCATGCTCAATTAGCTTGAAAGGCTGATATTTGAATGTAATATAATTGTTTACATTAAAAAAATCAATTTTTTTGCCTTCAAAGATTATTTCACTATGTTTTAGTAAACTCATTTTTCTTACAATTTTAACTATCAAACTTTTTTTCCATAAATGTAAAGTAAAATTGCACTACATTATTTTAAATAAATTTGTAATAATTTTATCTTGACAATCTCTCCGTCCATATCCATATTTGCATTAAAGGATTCTATAACACATACTCATAAATTTTATCCCAAAAATATGCTAAATCATTAGTATGAGATTCAACCCATGCCTTTAATACCCCATTTATTATTTTTTCTTAATAAAATTGCACATAAAATTTTAAAAATTTTTAAATAGCAGTTTTGTAAATAAATTACCCCCCCCCAAAAAAAAAAAAACAACAAACAAACAAACAATCATCTGTTTTGTTGGAAGAATTTTTATTCTGTTTGTATCAATTCTTCAAAACCCTTATTTGAATCTGATTCATAAGATACAATTATAGTTATAATATATTAACATTTGTACTATTTTGTTCTAAATTGCAAATATTACAACCATTCATTTACAATACCACTCTTGTCATTTAAAGTCATTAATCTTGTGTTTAGATTTGTAGAGATCCCTACTGTCACATCTTAGATGCATAGTACTAAGGTTATAGCCTTAATATATATTAATATGCATTATTATAAAGATATTACATTTACACTGTCAAAAATTTGAGTATTATAGTAGATATATCATACACTTTTATGAAATAAAGATTATTTTTTATGTGTCTCGCTCACTGACTTCGTATCTATGTGTAATTATAACACAAAATAGTGACCACTGTTTTTTATTTGCCAAATGTTTTAATCTCTGGTGACCGATTTTAATATGCAATATATATTTGATGTAGAATGTTATATATAATGCCCTACAAAGTTTTGTTCATTTTGTTAAAAGCTACATTCTAGATCATATGATTTTTGGATAGATTCTAGTACTTCATTTAAAGTTCCAAAAAGTAAAATTACTAGATTAAATAAATAAAATATGAATAATAGTCTCAAACATGTATAGTTTGATTAGCATTAAATAATGTTGTAAGAAAAAAATATTACACACCCTTCTTGGGTTGCAGTGAATAAAATCTTAGAGATTTCTGTGTCAAATATATGTTTTCCTTTTTGGTTATATTTTGCAATTAGACAGAATAGATTGGCTTTGATTTAAGAAAGAT
>JAQFVV010013964.1:20000-60118 GCA_028023455.1 Epiperipatus broadwayi
AGCAGGAGAGATACATGATTGTGTTTCAATATACCTATACAGCCACCTGGTCACTATTAAAATTACAAGGCAATATATTGGAGCATGCAAAGCTAGCCTTTATATAAGCACAGTCTATTCAAGCAAAACCTGAATGGACAATATGAAATATGGATTTTCACACAGCTGAAGAAATATATAAAACTTATGACTAGTAAACAAATATGATAACAGAATATTAACAAAATATTACAAAAGGGACACTCTTGAACAAAAAATCATAAATGAATATCAGCAAGTTCTAAAGCAATGTATTTATATATGTTTACTCAGGTGGACCCCAATCCAACACTTCTTTACTGATGTACAAAAAAATATCATTCCATTATAACCAAAGCATAAGTATTTAGACTTCATGTAGACTTTATAGACAATAAAAAAGTTTATTGAATAATAATAATAATAATAATAATAATAATAATAATAATAATAATAATAATAATAATAATAATAATAATAATAATAATAATAATAATAATAATAATAATAATAATAATAATAATAATAATAATAATAATAATAATAATAATAATAATAATAATAATAATAATAATAATAATAATAATAATAATAATAATAATAATAATAATAATAATAATAATAATAATAATAATAATAATAATGTCACAAAAAAAGCAAACTATCACTGGCTCTTAGGAAATTTTAGAAAAATATCTGAAAAAGATTTAAAATATAACTTTGAGGTTTACTACAACAGCAAAGATTACAAACTTAAGGAATACAAACCTATTCTAAGCCTAGAAAGTAAGTATTGCTGATATTATTTAACAAATTATCAAACACTTTAAAGTAAAAAATGGCATCAGTAAAAAAAAAAAAACATAAGTGTGTTTAGAGCTAAAATTGATAAACCCCGTGTAAACTCAAATACACAAAATCAAACTTATGGGAATATTATGAAAGAAGTTTTAAAAACACAAGGAGGGGAAGAGAAAATAAGTACAGAGCATGAGAATAGATTCAGAAAAGTAACCTTGGATGAAATTACTGATCTACATTTACAAAAAGACACTAAAGATAAACTCCCCATTGATAAATGTACTCAACAAAAACTGCAAGATATAAACATGAGTTAAAATAGCTCAATTCCCAAAAAGTAATTTGCAACTTTCAAAATTTTTTTTCAATGCGATCTCTAGTCCTGGCAGCAATGGTTAGAAATTTCTCCTTAAACAGATTTCTGAGAGAGTTGTTGCATGAGGACATAACAAAAAACTCATGTGAAAATTGTAAAGCTTCTTACATAGGTAAAAGTAATCATCACATCAGTGTTAGGAGAGATGAACATGCAAATGCAGTTAAACAATACTCGTCATCATCAGTACTCTCATGCCATACTATTGATTCAGATCATAAAAATGATTGTTCTAGTACCAGGATAATATCCATATGTGATAATCTCTACCATTGCAAAATTAGAGAAGCTATTGAGATACTTAAATGGCCAGATTGTATCAATAAGTGAGATGAAACATGCAAACTTCCTCCTATTTAGAAAGATATTGTGTTAAAAAAATATTAATTTAACATTTTTCCTTTTGTTGAAACTTTAACATTTTTTTTTTTCAAATCAGTGATTGTAACATGTCTACAACCATCTTTCTAGCTTTTATCACCCACTGGATGACTTGTGTTATCAATTCGAAATGCCGGTGTATCAATATTTAAATTTTTTAACATGGATGAGAATAGAAAATATGTCATATATATATAATTAAAATTACCCCAAATCTAAAATGATGAATTGGGAGTGTGTGGAGAATTGCTTTATGTTGACATTTTAGGAAAACTGAAGAATTCAGGATTTTGTTGTGTTAGTGTGCATAATGGGATGTATAAATGTTAAAAGTAAAGAATTAAGATCTATAATTAAACCTGATAGCTATCAGTCTGTATCTCATAAAGTAGCTGCTTTAAGGAATTATTGTCATAGAAATATTAAATTAAATAATTCTAGGGGGTTGCTTTGTTTCAGAAATATCAATTTTATAAAGATTACTTGAGTATTGGATACTCTGATAAATTTGTTAAAAGTATTTTATTTAATAGTAGTTTTTGTAAGAATGTAAAGGTTAAAGAAAAATATGATTTTATTTCTTTGCCATTTAAATTGTCTTATAAAATTGTGTGTAGAAATAGTAAATTGTTTGGAAATAAGAAAATTGCTTGGAAAAGGAGTGTTACATTGAATAATTTATTAAATAATACAAAAGAAGTTTTTGATAGAAAGACTATTCCTGGTGTAGCTTATTTTATTCCTTGTTTATTTTGTAAGAAGATTTACATAGGTCAGAGTAGTTTGAGTTTAAATGAAAGAATAAAGGTTCATAAAAGTAGAGTTAAAAATAGATATCTTAGTTCTGCTTTGTATGTCCATGAAAAAGATACAGGCCACACTATTGATTTTGATGAAGCTAAGATTGTTTTCTTTGAGAGAAATGAAATCAAAAAAAGAATTAAAAAATATTTATTATTGAAAATTTATTATTCTGAAGCATTTAATTTATTTAAGAGTTCTTTTAATATTAAGGGTGGATGGGAAGTGAATGGATTTGTGGGTAATGTTTAATATTATATATATTGTGTGGTTTTTGTAGTTCTTTACACTTGAGAAGTCTGCTTGTAGCAGTGAAACTTTTGGTAGTGTTTTATATTATTTTATGCTGGTCTGGTTGAATTTTGGATTTGGGGTAATTATATATATATATATATATATATATATATATATATATATATATTGCTTTTGCATGTAATAGAAAAAAAAAGTTTTCACCATTCTGAATATACAACCTAGCAATCCTAAATTAATAAGATAAAATGACTCATCTATTTCCACTAGTTTTAATTTGAAATTCTTTACATACACTTATTTTGGTCCATGCTAATAACCCTTTTCTTCCAAAATACTCTCAACTAATTAGTGAAGCCACATTTCTTTTTTAAATCAGTTTGGTAACTACACAAAATAAATATATAGAGTTTTGCTAGTTTTCATTTTCATTATTTTTTTCCATTGTAATAGACTACTTGTCATTTTAGTATGTGCCCTTCATGATTGGCTCCATTTTCTTTACTAGTCTGAAACCTTTTACTTCAGTCTTATAAATAAATGATCTGCATAGGCATGAAGCATAAAGTGAAAACTGTACTAAAGTTCAAACATGGATAATAATTTTCAGTAATATCCATCAGTGAATACAAATAAATATTTCCTGAAGAATTATTAGAGGAGGAGGATTTAACTTTAAATAGATTAATCAAAACCATTCCTTGTTAAATTAATCCCACTCCCATCCAATTATATATATTACTGTTGGTCTCTTTCCTTTCTTTGCATACCTTTGAATGTACTGTACTAATATACAGTCTTTACACACCACCCCCGGCAAAGAATATCTTCTCACTCACTTTTCTTTTCTCTCCCAAAAGTGTAGGCAAATAATTCTTGACTGTTATAATTAATGGAATAAATAAAGAAAACCTTGGATGCTAAGGAAGATTATAATCCCCCACCCCTGATAAGTTTATTTCCACTAAAAATCTCATTGTATTATTTCTCATCCCAGGCAATTGGGTTGAGTATGTTGATGATATAGCTATAATACTTATGAATTACAAATAGATTTCACACATAAATGAATTATACTGGAAACAGTCTAAATTTGCAGAACATTATTTATTTTACCTGTTCCCTCCACCAAATACATATTTACATTATATAAGCTTGTATCATAAACTTATTTGTTTTATGCCTTCTGCTGCATAGATTTTTTTTATTTCATATAAACTGTTCCTACATTATGCTTTAGTGTCCTGTCATCTTTAAATCAGCCAGTTACTTCCAAGAACTTTCACCTATTTTATTCATCCTAAAATGGCTTGAAGTGATGTAAAATATGTACATATTATAAATAAATTAATAGATTTGCTTCTTGTTGTTGAAGCATTTAATTTCAGTCATTTCCTGGATATTCAGTTATATACACAGTTAAGTTGAATATCATTTTTGGATCATTAAGAAATTTGGAAGTTATAATAGAATGTATCAATACAATTATGATAGCTATTTTTAAACTTATTTAAGAATGCCAGTTTACTTTTGAGGTTTTATGCTTCACGATGTTTCCAATTTTGTTAGATGGGCAAGTAGAGAGGCAAATTCCTCAAAATGATAAAGTTGAACTTAGCAAATCATCTTTAGTATAAATCCTTAGTACAATAATTATTGTAAGCAAATTTATAAGAAAAATTTGGAGAAATGATAAATGAAAGTAATGTCTTTTTTTTATAACTTTTATTCACCAACAATAGTGATGACTATATCCTGCATTCCATAGCCAGCTCCTCTCCTATTGCTGTAAATTCACATTTTGATTTAAAAATAATCTTCAACACCATTGTTTAGCAATTTAAAAACATTTTTTTTTAAATAAGAAAAAATAATAATAATAATGTCAATAAAAATAATACATATATCTTACATTGAAAAATTTATGTTGTAATTTACAAATCTAATGAATATTTAAATTACCAGAATAACACTACTGTATCTTTTTTTTTAAATAGATAAGTAAAGGTATAATATAATTTTACTTATCAATTTAAATACCACTGCTAAGGATTATTTCTTTATAGACACACTCATAATTATATACATTTATCATCATTATAATGATCTATCTCAAAACAAAGCATATATCATATTAAATAAATAAACCTGAACTAAATAACAATAAAACAATTAATAACAATAACACTAACAACTTATTTACAAATCCTTAAGTAAAACTATAACAAAGACATTTTTAAAAACAATACTAGAGCTTCAAAAAATAAGGATGGACTTTCTATCCTGTACAATATATATATATAATTATTAAATTCAGACAGTACTGAAACAATAGCAATAACAATCAATATTCTCAATCTGTTGTTGAGGCAAATGTTAAATATTCTAAGAACACTATTAATATATAAATGTCCAAAACTAAATGTCTAGTTACCATACCAACAACATGTAATGTATAAATATTTTTAGGGATACATTTTCTAACATAAAGATTTCTCTCTCAGGTAATTCTAAAAGGAACAAAATAGTTAAATGTTCAAACATTTAATGATAAATATTTAAATTAAATTGCATAATTATGTTAAATTTATGAATTTTAAAATTTGTGTTAATGAAGCCTATTAATTTGATAATTTTTATCTTTTTGTATGTGTATATATTTTGCACTTTGGGTTTGATGTCTTGTTTTGAAAGTATCTGAATGAGTATATTGTAGTAAATATATATCATGGTGAGATATTTGTTTATTTTTTTCATTGATATGTAATTGTTTTGGATGTGTTTAGTAAATAAATATGTTGTGAATGTACTTAGCATTAGTAGAAGCACAAAATGCATGTTGGGGGTCATTTGTCTTTTATTATATCTTTATTTATATGAATTTGAAAAGAATGGGGAAGTATGAAAGTGTTTATTATATATATATTACATATGGGACAGAGAAAGGTGAATAACTCCATGTGTGTAAATTTAAAAAATCAGATATATAAATCTCTAACCAAGGTTTAAAGTTTATATATGTGCTAGAGATAATATCTAGTTTCAAACATGATTAGTAATAATTATTAGTATATTTATCAGAAATGGATGGCATCGAAGTTGTGAGTGGAGGGAGTTTGAAAATGAAAATATAACAATTTACTGTAGATAAATACGTTGCATATAATAAAGATATATATGAGAGATAGTGACCTGGGCCAACTGATGAGTGCTGCTTCAGCAGGAAATGCATCTTGGGGGTCATTTGTCTTTTATTATATCTTTATTTATATACATTAGAAAAGAATGGGGAAGTATGAAAGTGTTTATTATAACTATAGTAGAATTTAAAATTATCAAGTTTATATACGTATATGTATGCGTTAGTGTGTTCAAATAAATGATTTTTTAAACAATAAACATTTGAATGGGGTTATGATATACCAAGACAATAAATATGCAATTTTATGCAAATCGCATCTTCGCAAAAATATGTGTGAACAAATGCTTACTTTAAAAGATTAAATGTTTTAGTAATTTTTTTTAATAATATGAAAAAAAATCATTACGAAATGTTGAATAAACTGAAAAAATTCAACAAACATTATAATGATTTTTTTATGATTTAAATTAACACAAATATCAGTAGTAATGTCAACTGAAGGTAAAATTTCACAAGTTTAGCTTTTCATTTTTTATTTGAATATTTTTTGATAAAAAAGTAATTTTGATATAAATTATTTTTTTATTAAATTATTTGCATTTTTATTAAGAAATACAACTAAAAAAAAAATACAAAAAATTAACAATAATGAAGAAATATTTTAAATTGTAATTTTGTGCATAATACTTTACTCGAGTTTTAAGTAAAATAAAAATATCATTTCAAACACAAACTATATTGTGTTTAAAATGATATATATATATATATATTTAATTTTAACATTAATCTATTAAACTTTTGACAAAAATTAAAAAGAATTCCAGTATCTCTGTTTCATAGATGTTATTTTGCCCATAGTAGAAATGTAAATTTTATATTTTTTAA
Source organism: Epiperipatus broadwayi (assembly GCA_028023455.1). Classification (NCBI taxonomy): domain Eukaryota; kingdom Metazoa; phylum Onychophora; class Udeonychophora; order Euonychophora; family Peripatidae; genus Epiperipatus; species Epiperipatus broadwayi. Next base: position 26,657 of record JAQFVV010013964.1, read on the forward strand.
TATATCACTGTTGCACAATCTTTTGAACATCACTAGGATGAGGTTAATTTTTTTTTTTTAAACTATGTATTTTTTTCTTATAAGTTCCGTTGAGCTTCATGTATGATAACAGGAGATACTTGTTTATTTATTCACGTTTTTGTTTTGCTTTCAGTGCCAATTTTTAGCTCGATCTTCATAGATCAATATGTGGTGTGATGTTTCTGTATTAATATTTATTTTATATATTAATATTTTATTAGTTAAAAGCAAATTTTCAACATACCCACACAAGGAAATAAAAAAAAAAACATTGATACCAATGTAATACATACTTGGTGTAAAACACATTTTGAGAAAAAATGTGCAGAAACATTTAGAGTAAATTTTTAATCTCTCCCACACTAAAGTTCTTAATTAACATCCCTAATAACAAGTTGTCCATAGAACAGGTTTCCAAGGTTATGTACAAAATCACATAAAATAATACAAACTGCAATGCTGTTTATTTTGGGAAATACTGAGCCAATCTCTTTATAAGGTGACTTAACACAAATATGTGTACAAGATGACTAAAATGAATACAGAAGCTAAATGTATTTTTTTTGTACATGAAACCAAACATGGTCACATATTTAAACACATTTCCATTAGTGTTGTCTGCTTTGAGAAAAATAACATGAAATTTCAAGTCAAAGTAGTTTGAAACATTGCCAATAATATGAATACCATCATTGAGAAAGAATCACATGACCCCCATTCAAAATTGTGGTTTCTGTAAATCAACACATCTACATTTTATAATAAGTGTACTATAAATTACTCCTGTGATAAATACACATTTTTCTTCACTTATTGTTACTATGAATATGATTGTCAGTGAGTTGAAAGCATGATTGGTATGTCATATATGTTAAATGACCTTGGCATTTAATTATTTTGTAAAAACTAATCAACAAGCCTTTTTAGTATGCACATTATATATGTTTATTATTGAATTGTTTTCCTTTAAGAAAAGTTAAAACTTATTTTGGAAATATAATAAACATGGATATACATTATAAGCAAGAGGTGATATTAAAAATTTGCAATTTGAAAGGTGTTTTAAGGAAAAAATACTCAACATAGATTTAAAACACATAGCTTTTCAGAATTTCTGCATAATAAACATTCATAATAAACAAAATTGTCATCCAATTAAAAATACAGTTATTGAAGAATATTACTATACAGTATAAGAAAGGTGTAAAAAATGAAAAGTGATAAAAATTCAAAAATATGTCTAACACAAGATAGAACATCATATATTTGCAACAAATGTCATATTATGGCTCTGAATTTGCAGGACAGATACATTGAAAAATAATGATCTAATGAAAAAAAATGTGAAAATTTAGGACTCAATTTTGTTAACATAACCATAACTGCACCTCCATAAAATATCACAAAAATATTATATTATGGACCACAATTTATAGACAAGAAATAAAAATACCCTTTGTGAGAACTTATAGTGAATTTAAAACAAAATAAAATGATAACTTACAAACAGAGGTAATAATTTGATAAAATGCCAAAACATCAATTCAAAAAGCTATCAAGGGAAATAATAATAAATAGATGATAGATATTGAGTCATCCAAACAATATTTTCTGGAGAAAATAATATTTGCATAAAAGAAGACAAGTGAAAGTGACTCATCTTAAATAGCATACAAAATTACACTATAAAAATTAATGCTCAAATTAATAAGTTAAAATTTAAATTGACAGTTCTTATAACTAAATGAAACAGTAGTAAATTTACTTTGTTAATTCCTAGAAAATTTTGTAACAAAGCATTCAGGGAACATAGAAATTTCAAAATATATCTACTTGGATATTCACTCAGAATATTAACAAATACAAAGTTACATCAAATAGAATGCCCTCTGAGATTAATGTTTGACCTCAGAAAGAAATATCCCTTCAATGCTAAAACAATAATAAAAAATAGCTCATTAAATAAATTGGATTTGGAAGATTCCTGTTAAATCATCTTTTGAATGTGTAAAAACAAAAATTAAAAACTGGAACCAAGACAGGATTCCATCATAGAACATAATAGAATTGTAATGTTCTATTCTCTGTAAAACATATAAAAAGGCTCTAAAAGTTGTAGTATAAACTTAAACCTGACATTATGATCAAAGGATTGAATTGGACTATTGAGCAAATAACAGCTCCCTCCAATGATAAATATGATAAAATAGCAGATGGTTGTACTATTAAATTTATAATGAGGTGCATGATATCTATTATTATGCTAAAACATTGAAGAAGAAATAATTTCTAAGAATTTCAAAGAGATATAAGTCCTGTTTTACATGTGACACATAGAAATCATTCTTATTTTTTTTAGAGAGACAAGTTAATGATTGATAAACAAAATCCTATTACAGAAGTGATTATTACAGTTGACTGTAGAACATGAAGAAACTATATAAGGTTTAATGTTTCTGGATTTATATTTTCAGCATGAAGACTGTCAATTGATTTACAAAATTATGGTTAAATCTGTCCACGAGAAAGGCATATGCATTGTTTCTTTAAGGCTCACTACTCATAAATTTTTGTAAGCCTCAAAACATATGTGCATAGAAATTGCAGCATATTAAAACTTAAATCTGACAGTAAAATGAATTATATACATTCATTAAATACTTATGCTAAAACATTCTATGCCAAAAATAGTAACATATACACAAGGAGATAAATCCTGGATATGACCATCTTACATATCCTATACAAACAACAGCAAAAATAGTATTGGTGTGGAAACATATGGAGTAAATTTTGCATCCATACCATCCCATTATGCTTAATTAACAATTCGAATAATGTTTCCCAGAGGGCAGGTTTTTCTGGTCATGTATAAAATCCCATGCAATAATACAAACTACAAAGCTTTTCACTTTGTTGAATACTGAAACTTTTTTTACAATGCTGGTCCAACACAAATACCAGTACAGTAAATCTCAATACAATAGATATTTTAAATATATTTTCTGTAAGGATGAAACCAGTCATGGTCACATACTCAAACTCTTATTTGCTAGAATTAACGGTCTAAGAGAAATGATGTGAAACACAAAGTCAATTTATCATGCAACATTCCCATTAGTTTAAATGTCTCAATAAAAAAAACCTTCATCTCCATATCAAAAATTGGCTAGTGTGCTTCAACTTGTTTGTATTTTGTAATTAACACATTGTAAATCATCACTTCTATAAATATAAATCTTGCATTCTCCTGAATTGCAGATGCTACAATTACCAGTTACTTGAAAGCATGCTTAACATACTATGGTAAAAGAAGTTAGCTTTTTATATATATATATATATATATATATATATATAATATATATATAATATATATATATATATATATATATATATATATATATATATATATATATATATATATATATATATATATATATATATATATAGTACCAAGATCATAGTTGGTACATAATAATTTTATCAAAAAATTATAAAATAAATCTTGCTGTTAAAAGAAAGTTATTATTAAAAGTCAGAGGTTTTTTTTTCCTTATTATTATTGGTTAAAATAAATAGTTAAAAGTTTAAGAGTTCTTGAAATAAAACCTACAATTAATTAATTAAAAGGGGGAGGGGGAGTTTTTCTGTGGAAACAAACTAACGGTTTCATAAAAGAAGTTAAAAAGTTTTTTATCATTATAAGTTAAAAGTTTAAAATATAAATCTCTTTTCATTCAAGTTTATCAGAATAAATTATGCAAGTGCTTAAATGTAAGCTTGTTAATAAAATATATAATAAACGTGTGTATATGTGCATGTTAAAATCATATTGAAACCACATTAAAATAAATATTAAAATAAAATAAAGGAAAAATATATTTAGAAACACAGCGATGGCTATTAAGTTAAACAAAGAAAAAATCAACACATTTGTGATGATTGCTAATTAAAATACCCAACAACAAGATTAAAAGAGATTAGGTACTAATGAAAGGAATTTCGAAAAACAGATATCGCCAGCAGACATGAAAACAAAAACTCATCTCCTGTATAAATAGTACATTTTATCGGACAATCAATAAGTCGAGTTAAATGATAACAGAGAGGTAACAGTTGAGTTCAGAACAGTTCAGTTTATTATTAATCAACAAAGAATAAAGTGTTAAAACCATGGGCAACATGCAGCTGTCTTTATCCTAAAGTCCAGTAAAACAGCAAGTTCTGCCCTTGAAAATAATGTCTGTATAACAGCTTGAAGAATCTCTATCAATGTCTAATTGTCTCCAGGAATAAAACCAACTAATAATCATCAAATCTCTGCAGGAAAACTTCAAATCTAACCGGTTAGAAATATTTCATCAAAAGCAGCAAACAGCAAGGTGTAACCACATTCAAAATCCTAGATAAACATTTTTTTATATTCATTCTAAAGTAGCCATCACATTTGTAAATTTCGTGAATCCTCCAAGAGTCAAATTATATAAACTCTTAGCATATAAAAATAAACTATTAATTTGTGTGATCTAAATCTCAAATATTAATTTGTGTGTTCTAAATGTCAAATAATGTTTAATGCTCTATTATTATATATGTGAGTGTATGAGTTAATATGTGCATGATAATTAGATAAGTACCAGTGTTCTTTTATAAAAATGTACAGTAGTATTTAAAGTAGTATATTAAGTGTTAATTAAATAAATTGTCTTTAAACTTAAGCTTTATTTTGTTGGTCAATTCTTTTATCAATTCTTTTCACCATTAATTTTGTATAATTTTCTTATTGAATTAAAAAAATAGACTGAGCTAGTTAAAGGATTTTTCGAGCGCTGGATTATGAGCCTTCTGTCCGGACATGTTAGTCTTAGACTATCTGGCATCTGGGGTTTACTCCAAAACAAATAAAGTGTTTGGATAGTAGGGGTTTGAATCTAGCAGCCGAGGTGGGCCATGATCTGATCGTGGGTATTGTTGATAGTTAAAGCTATCAATAATATTTTCCACTTTGCTCAAATGTGCCGGATTGTTCATGTAATATTTATAATTAAATAAGATTATAAATGCATTATAAAGAAGTTTGTAACCAGCTAAAACATTTTCAGTGTAAGTAAGATCTGCGGTTCAAACCCGGTACTATATATATATATGAAAAACAAAAAACAAGTTAAAAACTTGCTAACACTTGTATTTATGTCAACAGATGTATTCTACCAAAAACACTGTCAAGCATATGTTTACATAAACATCAGAGCAATTCCACTTTCAGATCATGATTTTAAGCTATTTGCTATCATCAGTGAAAGACAAAAATTTTGGAAACCCAGATCTAAACACAAACTCTGAGCGTTTATGAAACAGTTTCTATTCAGCTTGCAAGCATGAATCTTTTAGACACATAATGTCTTCAAACTCAGCATAGCAAGCCAGATAGCTATATGGGTCTGATCTCAGTTCAGCATCACCACATTGTAGAAGCCTCTGCAATATATATCATTGCTAGAAAGATCTCAAAGATACATATATGAAAAACAAAAAACAAGTTAAAAACTTGCTAATGCTTGTATTTATGTCAACAGGTGGCGTTCTACCAAAAACACCATCAAGTGTATATTTACATAAATGTCAGAGGAAGCATTCACTATCTCTAACTTTAATTCCACTTTCAAATCATGATATCAAGCTATTTGCTATTATCAGTTAAAGACAGAAATTTTAGAAACTAGATCTAAACACAAACTCTGAGTGTTTATGAAACAGTTTCTATTCAGCTTGCAAGCATGAATCTTTTAGACACGTAATGTCTTCAAACTCAGCATAGCAAGACAGATAGCTATATGGGTCTGATATCAGTTCAGCATCACCACATAGTAGAAGCCTTTGCAATATATATCATTACTAGGAAGACCTCAAAGGTACATTTATGAAAAACAAAAAACAAGTTAAAAACTTGCTAATGCTTGTATTTATGTCAACAGATGGCATTCTACCAAAAACACTGTCTAGCATATGTTTACATAAATGTCAGAGCAAGCATTCACTATCTCTAACTTTAATTCCACTTTCAGGTCATGATTTCAAGCTATTTGCTATCATCAGTGAAAGACAGGACTTTTAGAAACTAGATCTAAACACAAACTCAGAGCGTTTATGAAACAGTTTCTATTCAGCTTGCAAGTGTGAATCTTTTAGCCATGTAATGTCTTCAAACTCAGCATAGCAAGCCAGATAGCTATATGGGTCTGATCTCACTTCAGCATCACCACATAGTAGGAGCCTCTGCAATATATATCATTGCTAGAAATACCTCAATGGTACATTTATGAAAAATAAAAATCAAGTTAAAAACTTGCTAACGCTTGTATTTATGTCAACAGATGGCATTCTACCAAAAACACCATCAAGCGTATGTTTACATAAACGTCAGAGCAAGCATATATATATATATATAAAAGAATGTTAATTGCTCAAAACAAGCTCATTTATTTTATTTTTATGGTAAATGCTAAAAAAGAAAATAGAAGTCTTTATATATGATGGTCCCAATCTCCAGACTGGTTTTGAGCTATGGATCTTCTCAGTGAAGAGTTAGGACATAAGATTCAAAATACTAATTCAATCCATGTTTTTATTTAATTCTTACATGTTAAGAAAAAGATCTAAATATTCAGAAACCTACATGTCTTCATATTCAGCTCTTTAACTAAAGAATCTGTTTGGGCCTGAATGAAAGTCAGTGATCCCATATAATAGTAGACTTAGCAATTTAATATAGCCAAATACCTAATAGCAAAATTATAGGAATAAAAATCAGTCACATGTCACATGACATATATATATATATATATATATATATATATATATATATATATATATATATATATATATATATATATATATATATATATAGCTTGCATTACCAATATGTAATATATAAAGAATGTGCCAATAACTCTAAACAAGCATATTTATTTTATTTTTATGATAAATATCACAAGATAAAATATCTGAAGCCTTTATCTATGATGGTCCATCTGCCCAAACCGGTTTTGAGCTATGGCTCTTGTCAGTGAGGAGCTAGGACATTATATTCAAAATATTAACTTAATATTTAATAATTAGATTAATGCTTGGCTTGAGCTAGTATTTTGAATCTAATATCCTAGCTCATCACTGACAAGACTAGGGAATGGGACCATCACAGATAAAGGCTTCAGGTATTTTCACTTGTAGCATTTATCATAAAAAATAAAATAAAAAAGCTTGTTTAGATCTATTAGCAGGCACTTTATATATTACACATTGGTAATTCAAGCTATATAGGTCATATGACATGTGACTGATTTTTACTTATATATATATATTATCCTATAAGTCAGGACAACTTTTTATAATTGATATTAAAAGATAATTATGAATTAACCCTTATTATTGCCCTTAAGGATAGAGCACCGTTTATAACAGATAAAAATGAGTGTATATTCTCTTTTTAATGCCCCATTGATTCAAAATCTATTTGAAACAAATCGGATATGCAGAATCTTGATAAGATGATCCTGTAAATAGTCTCACCGTTTATAAAAGGCATAGGTATGTTCTTAAGCTAATCTCTAGTTTGGCCTGAATAAAACATAGCATCTGTCTTTAGTCACACAACGTAATAAAATGAAAAAGAGCTCTAAATTTTGGTATCATTTATAACTGAATAAAATATAAATAAAATAAAAATAAGACTAATTTCATAATGTCTTCTGAATAATAGTATTGTCATTATAGAATGAATTTATTAACAAAGGTGAATGAATTCCAATCAATAAATAATTATTTAGTAAGTAAAATAACTGTTATTAGACAATTACTAAATGACAGTATTTAGAATAAACATTAAAAGCAAATAAGATCATCTCTTTATGCAAACTAAATACATACCTTACTTAAATTAAAATAAAGGAATCACATAAATACCATTGTCTTAAATAATGATATATGCATAAGATAGATTTCACTTTTAATCCAATGAAACGAATAATAAATAATTAAACAAATACATTTTAATACATGCAGCTAATCAAACATTGTTTATAAAAATACAAACTTATACTAATATTTTAACATATACATATCTAAATAAGATAATTCATGAATGATAGAGATCACAGTTTAAGTATGTCTTATATCTTTACAATATTTATAATATTTAAATAAATATCCAATCCAATAATTAATTTTAAATCCTACATTAATAAAGTCATAAATAATATTTACTCAACCATGCTACACTCATATGTAGTTTTTACTCTATTAATTAAGTTAGTTATAATAAAATGAAATAGTGAAGTGTTGATGGCCTTGTAGTTAGCATGTTTGCTTTACAAGCAGCTGACACGGGTTCACTTCCTGGAGGTCAACACTTTGACATATAAAAAATGAAATATCCAATAAGTATGCAATATCAATGAACCCGTTAGATAAACTTGAATCTGTAATATGAAATCATATTAGTATATAAACGATTCCTAGATTTCTAATGGATATTTATTTAAGTACGATCAACTAACTATATGAATTTATTTTAAATTTTTATAACTTAAACCCATAGCTTTTTTGTCTTGTTAAAAATGATCATGGCTTCAAGTTACTTGAATTCCATCATTTTTAAGCTACATAAATAATTTACGGCATTTTAAACTTAAAAAAAGTACCATAAGATGCTGTTCTCTCTTGAATTATTTTACAAGTGAAAAATAAATACTGTTCAAATTTTAATTTTAACAATTGAAGAAGGCAGTCTTTGCTTCATGTTGATTGGTTGTTGAGAATACTGGATAAAAGAAGATGCTTGTCAATAATTTTTACGATTCCACCTTCTTTTTTTCATTTTGAAAATGATAAATGGATGTTTTAGACCATTTTAAAAGTATTTTGACATATTATAAATTATTTTCATAAAATATACTGTAAACATAATTATTTTTGAAAAAACCATCAAGATTTTAGTAAAAAATTGTATACTTTTACAGGAATGTAAATTGAAAAAAAAAAACAGCGCTAAAAACAATTATCACACCTGTCAACAGTTTACATTGTCCGAAGCTCTTTATTTGATTTTCAAATAAAAAATAATGTTTTCGAATATTTTGCTGGCATTTATTTACATATTATAATGTATTTTGGTAAAATATGTTGAAAATATAAATTATTTTAGGAAAATAGTAAGATTTTTGTAAAAAAAACATTTACTTTTACACAAACATAAATTGACAAAGAAAATAATTGATATAAGCAATATTTTTAATAGGTTACTAAGGCTCTTGTTAAATTTGCTGCTATAAAATATTTTTATAATCATAATCAGAAATTTAATTTTGAAAAAAAAAAAAACTTTTGTTAACTTTCATATTCTGACAAATTATTAATTTGTTTTTTTTTTTTTTACAAACAAAACTAAAGTGAATATAATATTAAAAGATGAATAAATATTTTACTGCTGATTCTGTAATTGACCAATCAAAGGTTTGTGTTTTACCTTACTTGGCCAATAAAATTAATTGCAACTGAATAGGTTAATTGTTAAAACTGTAAATTACAACAATCCAAACATATAACAATAATTATTAGCATTTATTATAATCAAGCATGGGAATTTAAAATTTAATACTTTACTGAATTTATGAACCACATCAATTAAATTTAAATATAATTAAACAAATAATTGTGACTCAAAACCAGACAATGCATTACTATAAGTTTTCTAATTTAATAAGATTAAAATCAAATTAACCAACAATAAACTCAGTACACTTCTTATTCAAACAAATATTATTTGTATAAAACAAGCAAATGTTTGATTAAGATTATCAAATAAGTTTAATATCTAGATAGATAACTATTAAATTCAATAATAATAATAATAATAATAATAATAATAATAATAATAATAATAATAATAATAATAATAATAATAATAATAATAATAATAATAATAATAATAATAATAATAATAATAATAATAATAATAATAATAATAATAATAATAATAATAATAATAATAATAATAATAATAATAATAATATAGTGTGCATGTGGCCATCTGATTGGGTAATCATATAAATTGGTAGGATATATTATCTATTTTTAGTAATAATTGAACTTAAATTTTTCTTATTTAAAATAAAGTGCATTGATTCTCAGTGAATATAGCCTTTTTAACTCCAATATAGCAGTCTCTTTGAATGAAGCTAGCAATACTTATGCTGATGAAATCAAAGCATCTATTAAATAGGAGATACTCTTCAGAACATGAATAAAAATGAATCTCCATTCTCAAGATTTCATCATTCAACAATGTATGATCTCATGAAACAAGATATGATTTCAGAATCTGATCCATTACTAGTTAACACAATGAAAGAAACCTGGACTAATAAAAGTCTAACAAAAATTTCTGAACACTTTAACATGACCATCCCATGGGATTTGTTTATATCTTTTAAATGCTCCTTTTCTGAAAGGTCGGTTATCCTCACAATTACAGATATAAACTGTTCACTATATAGGTTTTCTAAAGGTCTACTATATAAAGAAATAAAATATAAATAATTTATGGGATTCTGTATTGCAAATTGTACCTCATTAATATCCTCACTACCTCACTATTGAATTCTATAGCAAGGAACAAAAAGGCAAATTTGATAAAACAATTAAAACCTTAGGAAAATATGCTTTTGTAAAAGTTATCCAATATGGAGAAAACTTTATTACAGACATAATTAAAATATGTACTTAAATTACACAATCAATGACTTCAATAAATTAATGCAACTGTTTGGATTCTTGTTGCCTTTCAACCTATATATTTAAAAGAAACTTATAAACCCATCTATAACAACAGTTATTATTTTAAAGTTAGAATAAATCAAAACATAAACCCAAATGATATTCCCACTCTTATAACTGATCATGAAACAATGCAACTTTTAATTATTCATGGACTTAAACTGTGATGTATTCTGTGCAAACAACAAGGTCATATTATAAATGTATGCCCAAAACTAAAATGTAAACATTGTGATATGAGAGCAACCTGAAGTCATGAATGCAGAATGAATCCAGTAATTAACATGAAATTCATTCCTAAACTGACAAGTGAATCAACACCAATATGCAATCAAAATAATCCAATTAATAACAATTCAACAGAAGGACTAAACATCTCCAGAGAGCAATGAATAAATGACACAAGTGGATCAGTTTTACAAGAAAATAAATCAATGAATGACAAGAATAAATCAGTATTACAAGAAAATAGCTCATCTCAGCAAGAAATTTTAAAAAGTGATTGCCAACACCCCAAACAATCAAAAACACACCTCAACAATACTTTGCAAGATATTATAGACTACCTAGTGACATTCTTGCTCCCTATAGACTTGAAAATAAAGGTCAGTGTCAAACAAAAACAAGATGACTCGGAAGCAAACCAAGTAGAAAAATGCAGTGGTGCCTATTGAACTCAGTGAAGATGATATGCTCCAGGTATTAGATTTAAATATAAAAATAAAAATAAAAAAAGGAAATAGGAGTTCAATGGATACTGACTTTGAATGAATTTCAGATGAAGACCTTAGCACTAACAAAAAAACAAAGTTGCAAAAATTATGACGAAAGGGAGGGAGTAGAATCTCATGACTTAAAAATTATTTGTCATAGTTTGTCTAAGTTATTTTAACTACGTAAAATTTCAATACAGTTACTGCAACAGGTGTGATTTGTTTTTTGAGTAGCCTTTTAAGGCTAGCCTTTCCACAATTCTGTGATCTTAACATTGGCTCTCTCTCTGTTGAAAAGGATCAGGAGGATAGGCAAAAGTACTCCTGACAGGCAGGCAACAAATGTTAGGATCACAAAATGGTGGAAAGCTTAGTCTTTCAAAGTGTTCATTGACAAAGACTAAGAGGATAGTGGAAAGCTTTCCTAAGTGGATAAATTTTTTAAAATATATCTAATTACTTTATTTAAAATTATTCAATTATATAATTATGTATATTGCTTTGAAGAAATACAGACATAGAATTATAATATATATATATAATACATTTTGAGTTTTAGTCATTTGATTTCAAATTTGAATATTATTAATATATAAATATTGAGTAATTAGAAAGATTTGATCCCGTAATTTTCCAGGCTGTTCATTTCCCTCATTAAGTGTAAACAAACAAAGTACTGCCTTACAATTATATATTGAGTAAGGAAAACAAACTAAATATCTAACTGTCTTAATTTTAGTAAGTGTATATATATATATTAGTCTCTCAACAACAATATTTTCAATTAATTTTTCAAAATACAAACAACTAACTCCGTTATAACTACTTTTGCTTAATTGCCCTAAAATAAAATAAAAGAGTAACTTTAACCAATAATAACCTACTAATTATAATTTTATAATAGGTGAACTGCAATTTAAAAAAAAATAAAAAGTAAATAGTTCATAGGCAAAGTAACGTTGAATGTTAAATGAAAGTAACCAATTATTTCGCTTTATTTATTTTTAAAGCAAATATTTGAATTGTATTATATCAATACATTGTTTGGTGAAGAACAAAAGCATGGACCTCCTTGAAAGAAAAACTAAGGTATAATGTTTATATATTGAACAAATTATCTACAATGAAATTCAGATATTTTTTCTTATCTGTCAACTTTTTCGCTATAATGATAAAAAGAACAAACTTTCTTACAATATATTAATTACAATATATGTATGTATATCCCAGTGAGAATAAACAAAGGCAAAGTGATAAACGTTTTTTTTTTAATATTAAATTTGAGTTTTATAATTAATTACATTAATTAATTTCAAAAAAAGTACTTTGCACTTGACATTAATATAAGAGAGTTTTTTTTTTTTTTTAAAAAAAGCAACATATATGTAAGATGTATTGACAAATAATATTGAAAGTATATATATAGACTTAATAAAATTATTTTATGTGTGTGCATTAATATACATTATAAAATATGAAAATGTAACATTATTAATAAAATACATCAAAATCATTTATTTACTAGCTTTATCATCAAATTAAGTTGTACTACCAATGGTTTCGCTGAAAATGCAGACATTTTATATCCAAGAAAATATCAAGCGTTGGCGGCCTAGCGGTTAGTATAACTGCTTTCCAAGCAGCAGACCCAGGTTCCTTTCTCGGTCATCACATTTGACATATGAAAAAAAAAAGAATGACATACAACTATAAATATACTTATCGCAATTCTCAGACACAAGACACTAGCCATGCCTTCCTACCCCCACAGCCACTGTTATCTGCTCTGAAATAAACAACATTAAACGCAAAGTCAGGCAGGCTTACTACATAGTGGGCGACCATTCAGCAATCAATAGAAGAGAGGCATGCTTTTTTTCTATATTGAAAATGGTCTATGTAGCATATTCACATGAATTTTCATAAAATTTGTATTAACATCATTATATTTGTTAAATAAATTCTAATAGCCATGAATATGGGACTGTGAACTATATAATACCAAAACTGCCTAACACCATACTAGCAGAAATAGAAATACAAAACTATAAAACAATACAATTCTAGATTAAATCCAAAATGTTACCAAAATCATTACACAACCATAGTTTCATCTACTACAAATAGACCTTCTCAAGTGAAAATCAAACTAAAGAAAATAATATATATATATATTTATACAAACAAACCTTTGTTTGTATAAAGAAAATAATATATATATATATTTATACAAACAAACCTTTCCATAATTCATTTCAAACTCCCCCTTCCCTTTATAACAAAGAAGTCGTTATAAAATTGATAGCCTCATAATCAAAAAGGTTTATCATCAAAATCTCCTTTATTCATTTTTTTAACTTATTATTTTTATAAAAAAATAACTAAAGCATTGTTAAACAATATTCTGTGACCTGTATTTAATTCATGAATATATAAAGCTGAGTTAAGATATCTATGTCAATCTCTACTTATATGAACCTTATTTTTTTCATTAAGGCTAAACTTACTCTGGCCTACTTAAAACTTACCACAACTACATGGAATCTTATAAACAATACCAGGAATAGACTTACTATCAATATACTGTTTTGAACCATTAAGTAACAAATTCAAATCAGAACATTTATTCCATGCAATCTTCATTCCATCTAACAAATGACTATTCTGATAAACCAAATTATATATTGAGGCATTAAATGGTAAAGACATATACTCATTATCCTTACCAATAAAATTCTTACCATCAAAATTATGACTATAAATATTATTTTTAAATACAACTTTTTAATAAAATCATGACTATAACCCAATTCTACATATTAAGCAGCAAATTGATTTTTTTGAATATCAGCATTATTAAAATTATTAAGCCTTCTATTCCTACAACAAAAATTCAACAAAACATTTTTATGCATAAAAGGCTGATAACTATCAAAACTATTTTTACCATTATATTTTAACAAATTATGATTACATGTTGTCATTTTATGTAATTTGAAATATGCATCTTAATCATTCATATTTAGGATCTATATATTGATAATAACATGTCTCTTTATTAAGAATATTAGTAACAATATGTATTTTTTACTTATTTGGATGTATTTACAGTAATATTACAAAAACTGACATATGTACTGTTCAAACATTGTTTGAATATTATTATGACTGTAAAATGTTATAAAAATATTATTTGGATATTATTATGACTGTCAAATTTTACTAGTTGTAATATCTGAACTTGGTTCAAAACTTTCTAAAATAAAAATATATATTTATTGAATCATTTTTTTAATGAAAAACTGATTCTTTGAGAAGAAAATCATTTATCACATTTCATTTTTATTTAAATACAATTTAAAAAAAAAACAACAACATGAAATATGTGTACAATATCAATATATATATATATATTAATTTAAAACTTTAAATATAGCCAATAATAATTAAAAATTCAATGTTAATGAAATAACATAAAAATCAATTCTTCTTCTTCTTCTAATTATTATTATTATTATTATTATTATTATTATTATTATTATTATTATTATTATTATTATTATTATTATTATTATTATTATTATTATTATTATTATTATTATTATTATTATTATTATTATTATTATTATTATTATTATTATTATTATTATGATGATGATGATGATGATGATGATGATGATGATGATGATGATGATGATGATTCAATCATCTTTATCATCAATTAACACATTTCCCATAAAATATAAAACTAATCCTATTTAGAATCAATTTGAAAATATATTTTTGCAATTCTTACCACTAAATAAAATCTAACAAATTGTCCATGATTATCACCAATTTTTATAATTTATTTTAATTCATACATTTCAATCATTTACTTATAAAATTATTTAAAATATTTATTTAAAAAAATTTATTTTTCTTTTTCTTGGCAATAACATGATTCATTCTATCAAGAAAATAAAATTTTTAACAAGATAAGCAAAAGTCGTTTAATCTATTTAGGTAAATACTTATTATTAAAAATCTTTACTCAAATTATAATCTCTGTTTGTTTATTTGCTTATAAACACTTTCATTTAAAGTAAAATAAAAATTTAAAATTGAGATTTAATATAATTATATACAATTAAATTTATTGCAATTTGTTATGTTTGCTATAAATATCTGGCAATATAATATGCCACACAAATATTTTAGGTAGCTTAATTACTTTCATAAATTCAGAGCTGAAGTCACATGGAATTTAAACAATTTTGATAACAAATTATTCATAATTTTTTGTTTAAAAAAATCAGTAATGAGCATGAGAGTGCGGTATATATTTATGTAATACAAAAATGTTTATTAATTAAAAAATATTGTAATAACAATAAAAACAATAATTACAATGGTAATTAGACTGTACATAATACTAAATTAACATTATAATATATTTCCAGTGCATAATTGTATCTGAAATAAATATCAAATCACCTCTAAATGTTTAATACACAGCATGCTTAACAGAATATATCATAATGTTTGAGTTTATATATATATATATATATATATATATATATATATATAAACTCAAACATTATATACGTGTATATCTATATATATATATATATATATTGTAATAGTCAGATACATCCATCTCGCTAACACACTGCAGAATTTAAAACAAGACACCAAACTCAACACTAGAAAGCATTGCTTCCTGGAAATCCTAAGTTTGAATCCAAAGTCTAAGCTCCACAGCGCCCCCTACATGATAACTCATTTGATGCTTCTAATAATATAATATTTTTGCTGGTGCTGGTGGTCAGGGAAAAACCAAAAACTCTATATTACAATATAAACTTAGGTTTACTAACTAACATCCATGGATGGTTCAAAATAGATATATAAATGTGATGTAGATTGAGATAGTGGTGTGGCTCAAGAAAGTAAATAATTAGAATCAAAATAAATAGTAAAATTTGAAAATTTTATTGATTTAAGAAATCTATATGCACATTGTCTGTGTATGTAAGACAGTGAAGTCGAATAATTAAAAATATATGTTGAAACAAAGCATCAGTTAAATTTACATAATGGCTGGTCAATTAATTCTCTATACCTTAGGTTAATGCAATAATATTACGATAATGTGCCTAAGTAAAGTTTATAAAGGGAGATTGCAAAGATATGTGAGTTGCTTTGATTAAATATAATAAATTATTGTTAAATGATTTGAGATAGCAAAGATTTCAATAAAACATTTATTGAATTTAAGAATAGAAGAGACTGATTTTCATTAAGCTATAATATAAGGGATGTGATTAAGACATGCAAATCAATGGAAATAACTAAATTCACATTAAGGGATTGATGATCTATTGAGGATTTAATGTAAAGGATGGAGGATGTAGTACATTGAAACCATGATGCTTTGCACAACAAAATAACTAATCAATAAATAAGGAAAATGATATACAGTATGACATCTTGCCAAAATTCCATTGGACGTTGTGTCACGTGGCAGCCCCAGGCTGAAAATGATCCAAGTACTTAGTGACTGTGCAACAACTGTATAGAATTCCCAGATGTGACAATTCTAATACACACTCTAACAGGGAACCACAGGAAAAAGAAAAAAAAGGGGGGGATAGTCTAAGCCATTTAAATCCCTTGAAGGTACAAAGCAGTCTCAAACATCCAATACACCTACTAGCAATACTTGAACAAAGTACATAATATATTTTAAAAAAACTCATTTTAGTTTAATAAGGCGCATAATCAATTCCCAAATATTTATTTTAAGAAAGTCCACACATTCTCAAGCTGAAATGTATAAGTTTTGGAAATTAAGCAAGAGACAATAGAACAGATTTAAAATGGGAAAATGCATAATTACGAGGTTTTATAAGGATACCAAAATTAATATGCAATCACACATTTGTATACTAGTCACTCATTAACCTTTCACATATCCATGAATTATGTTAAAACAAATAGATATGTGGATTTTTAAATGCAAAATTATATTATGATTAAAATATAGTAAGATAGCCCTCAAACAAGCGATGTAACAAGATATTAAAATAGGACCAATTTATATTTAAAATGTGCTAATCCATAGCATATTAATTTAACAAAAAGAAAAGGAATAAATAGTTGATTTATGGCTATACAGGCACACCATCATAAAAAAACATATTAATCATAATGAAATACCCAAATATAGAGACAGAGCTCACTAATTAAATTACAGAAATTTTATAAAAAAAAAAAAAAAAAACATGATAGTATAGAAAACTAATTAAATTAGCTATAATTTATAAGAAGAAATATAATTTCACAAGAGCTCTTGAGTTAATTAGGTTACCTCACCAGAAGTAGGGCACTCAAATGCATTTTCAAATGGAGACTACAAGAATTTGGCAGTAACTTTTGGTTCAAAGTTCATATCTTCAGCAGCATAGGCAGTTTTCAGGGATTCATAAGTGAAGGCATTAGATGGCATGATATGCAGCATACAGCCATTTTCAAAAGAAAAATAGCCTTTTTACCACTTATACTCTGACATTTTAAATGTCTTGTTAAAGGCTGAGGGGTGCAGTTCTCTGAATACACCTGCCTTTAGCTTTTTGTAGTGGAATAAATTCTCAACTCTCAGCAAATTCAACTTTTAAAAAATAGCTTTTGACTCACAAATAAAATTGAAAACCTTAAAATTTACTTGGTGACTAATTTCTGACTTTAATTACAAATTTCTTGAAGACTAATAGCC
The DNA here is from genome assembly GCA_028023455.1 of Epiperipatus broadwayi. Lineage (NCBI taxonomy): Eukaryota > Metazoa > Onychophora > Udeonychophora > Euonychophora > Peripatidae > Epiperipatus > Epiperipatus broadwayi. The sequence goes on from JAQFVV010013964.1 coordinate 44,981, forward strand.
CACTACTCACTTTTTCACACTACTTGTTAAAATAATAATAGCCTTATATGTATGAGAGCTGTAAAATCATACTGTCCTGCAGTGTAACAAACAGACCCAAAAAATGTTTGTTATCTAACCAATGATGTAATTAAATTTATCTGAACATCCAGTGAAATTTAATAAATGTTATAAGTAATTTTACTATTGTTAATTATCTTGTAGATATTCGGATTAAAACTTTAATTTCATTTTAGAAAAACCTTCACTAATTAAAAATACCTTAAATGGACATCTGCTGTTTTTCTTGATAATCAACTAGAATAAATATTAATTAAAACTATTGTTTTCCGAACAACCCTCATTTACTTTTTACATAAAATTGATGGTGTGATTTTAAAATGTAAAATAATAACTTATTTACTTCTTTTAACTTTCAATATTTAAATCTACTTATGAGATGAATATAATTTTATTTAAAACTAAAACAAATTTCACGAATGTAATATCTTTTTTTTATGAATATATTTAAACAGAAATAATTTTAAATGACAAAATATTATTTTAACTTGTTTTTAAAATGAATATATCGAAGTATGTGTGTACATACAACCCCTATAACCTACTTTTTAAATGAATATTTTTAGGTATACATACAAATAATTTGTATTTTTTATTTCCTCTGGTTTTATATATATATATATATATATATATATATATATATATATATATATATATATATATATATATATATATATATATATATATATATATATATATATATATATATAACAAAACAAGTTATAAATTGTGTAACTTGCTACTAGCTTGCATTTTATGATGACTAGATAGAGCTTTACCAATAGCCCCTAAACAAGCTTTATTTACATAAATGCTGAGAGAGAATTAGAATTCAATATATCTTTCATTGTCTCCACTTTTAGACTATGGTTTTGAGCTGGTTGGCACATGTCAGTAAAGGATTGGAAGACTGGAAATTCGATGTAAATACTAACTCTAAAATCACCATTTATAAAACATGTCTCTATTAGTTTTAAAGCATGAAATTTCTCAGACACATAATGTCTTTAAATCCAGCTTAACAAAGTAGATAGTTATATGGGTCTAAAGTCAGTTCAGTTTCAACATATAGTAAAAGTCTATGCAATATATATAATTGCTAAAACCTTCAAAGGTACATTTATGATAAACTAAACAAGTTATAAATTTCATAACATGCGTCCAGCTTGCATTTTATGATCCCTAGATGGAGCTTTACCAATAGCTTCTAAACAAGTTTGGTTTACATAAACGCTAAGAGAGAATTAGAATTCAGTATCTGTTTCATGGTCTCTGCATTTAGACAATGGTTTTGAGCTAGTTAGCTCACATCAGTAAACGGTTGGAAGACTAGAAACTAGATCTAAATACTAACTCTAAAATCAGCATTTATCAAATACATTTCTATCAGGTTGAAAGCATGAACTTTTTCAGACACATAATGTCTTCAAATCCAACTTAACAAACTAGATAGTTATATGGGTCTGAAATCTGTTCAGTTTTACCATATAGTAAAATCCTCTGCAATCTATGTCATTGCAAAAACCTTCAAGGGTAAATATATGATAAACAAAACAAGTTATAAATTCTGTAACTTGCTTCTAACTTGCATTTTATGTAACTAGATAGAGCTTTACCATATATATATATATATATATATATATATAATGTCTGCTTTACCATATATATATATATATATATATATATAATGTCTGTTAATTAAAGCAAAATTGTAATCATGAATGAAAATAATAAATTTAACAGTTTACAAACTATTATAAACAATGCTTAAATTTGCAGAAGTACTTTCAGTTAATTTCTTAAACCTGCCTCAACTACCATTAAATTTTAAAAAAAAAGCAGAAGCAAACATCATCAATTCAAATCCCATGAATCTTGTATTTTAATGTTAGTGGCTGGTCTATTTATTAATTGCATTTTATTCCAATTTATAAAATATTGCCTCTTTAATTTTTCTTTTATTATGGTTTCTTTCTTCATGAAGAATTTTCACATTTTCAAAATTAAATTTAAATTTATATTTACATGTTTTTTTTTCATGATCAAAGAAAACTGAATGAGACATTAATTCACCATTATTTTTACTTTTTACATGCTTATATATACATATGATAACATACAATCACAAAAATATGATATAAAATGAACTATTGAGAATAAACAAAATAGTTAGAGATGCTACTGATTTAAATTATAAATTAATTTTTAAACCTATTGGAGAAAGAGGATATATACATTTTAAATCAAGTCTTAAATCATTTTTGCATCACAATGATAAATTATGTAAATATAAGAGTGATAAAATTTTAAATATTGAACTCTTTGCTAATTAACTTTTAAAGGTGGGTTATGATAAAAACGAAATCTTGCATACAGTAAATTCATTTAATAGTAAGAAAAGTGTTTGCAGTGTTACTTTAGATAATAAAAAATGAATATCCATGCCATTTATAAATAACATGCAATCTAAATTAATTAAGAATATATTTAAAGAATAGTATAATATTTTATTTTGTGTTCCTCTAAATGTTAATCGATTGATTAATAATTCTAAGAGTATAAATCCTAAATTGTAAAGAAGTAATATAATTTATCAACTTCCATGTGGATGTCAGAAATTTTACATCAGTGAATCAAGATGTTCTGTGGTAAAAAGACTGAAGGAGCATCAATTATTATATAATTTAATTAAAAATAACATAAATAGTCAATTTAATACAGCTTCAGTATTCTTTGACCATGAAAAAACTTGTAATTATAATTTTACATTTAATAATAATGAAATAAAAATATTAAAGGAAGAAAGAAATCATAAAAAGATGAAAATTAAAGAGGCAATATTAATTGATAAATATAAGAATGATGTTATTAATAGGCAAGTTGCAAATATGGCCATACACAGCTTACGGAAATATATGTAACATTAAGTTTAAAAATTTGAAATTCAGTTAAAGCTGATGAGGATTACCACATAATCGAAAGTGCTACAAAAGAATTTAGACTATAATATTGCATTTACCGTTATTTTTTTTTATATATGTATATATTGTACTGAGGTACATTTTGACCACATATGTAATATTCTTTAAAAATAATAATATTTAATAAATTTCTCCTTTAAAAATAAAGTGGGAAAATTAAGTTAAAATAAAAGTTCAAAGTTGAAGGAAAAGAAAATTAAAAACAAAAGAATAGGGTATGGGGGTTTATTGTAAAAGGAGGGTAAGATTTTTTTTATTTTTAGAAAGAAAAAAGTAAAATAAAATTGATTTAATATTACTTTTAATTAGTTCATAATTAAAAGTAATAAAAAAAAATTTGTTTTGTTTTATAATAAAAGAATTAAATGTGTGCGTGTGTAAAAGTTTTGAATAAAAAAAAATAGAAGCCCAATCAGAGTGAAGTAATTGTACAATGATTTCACAAGATAAGAAATGCTGGATATAAGCAAACTTTGACATTGTTAAAGATGTTTTAATTTCAATATTCTATTTTTTATTATACTTTTTAAAATATTTCAAAATATCTTATAAAATCAAAGAATCAAAACAAAACTATATAATTTTTTATACAGACAAAATGATGCATTTTAAAATTCATCTTATTGTGCAGCTAGCTGGAGCCTTCTCTGCGATACATCAGGAGTTAGTTTGAAGGGCAAACCATGTTCAGATAAAGTCAATAGAGTAACAGGGGGTCTATGCTGAAATTCACGAGGGCCATGTAACATTGTTAATTTAGAGAAAATTTACATGGAGGTTGGTGCTAACCAGTTAGAAATAATATTCTATAGAAATTACATTTTGCTGTATGTACTTCAAGTCCGATTTCAAATCCTAGGTAATGTTTAATTTTTATATTCTCTAATTCTTGATTATTTTTTTAAATTGTGATAAATAAATAAATAAAACTTTCAACTTTACCAATTAGTATCTGGAAGTTATAAATGATATCGGCTTCTGTGTTCAACTTTATTCAGAGACATTTGTGAATTTTAATTCAATATATTATGTATATTTCTAGTTATTTATAATGTATTAAATATTTATTTAAATGAAAAAAGTGTGCATGATTAAATTATAAAACAAACCCATTATTTAAAAAAAAAGATTTAAACTCTCATTCAAATACTTATATTAATAAATGAATACACATATTTATGATGAAATAATATTTTTAGTAAAGTGGGAATGAAAATACTTAATTGTTATTGAAAAATGATTAAGTTTCAAATAAAAGAATAAAGAGAATTTTTTTTTTTAACATAGAGATTTGTTTTGTTTTTTTAAGGACACCAATGTCTATCTTCACATATTAAAAATAAAATTTTTAGATCGGACTGAGTTTTTTTAAGGTAGCTACAATTTGATGAGGTAGATGGGACTTCAGGTACTGGATTCGTTATTGGTAGGGTAAACATGTTAATTACTATGTGATTAACTGGTGCGCAAAGGGTTTACCTTAAAATAAATAAAGTGTTTAGCTGGCCAGTATTTATCTAGTAGCCGAGTGTTTATATTATTGATAGCTTGCTTCCAATAATATTGTTCACTCTACCTAAAGACCAGACACATTCAGAGATTGGATAGTTTAGTAGTGAAGGAAGAATAATAATACACTTATATTTATAGTTATTATATAAAATAAAGAAGGTGGACAGTTCATTATATATATATAATATATATATATATATAATATATATATTATATATATATATATATATATATATATATATATATATATATATATATATTCTTAAAATTTTCACCTGTGGTTTTGAAATAATTGGAATAGATATCCATTGGTTGCTATCAAACATTATTCCCTTTAACCCATTATAACTCTTTTCAAATTGACATAAAGTATTGTTTATTTCTTCCATTTTATAACCATCATCAAACAATTATTTGGAAAATATCTCAATATATTTTAGTTTATCACTTTGGTAATGACATAATTTTTCACTACAAAACAAAAAAAAAAGATTTAAACTATTCATCTTTTGTATAATTGTCACATTTGATTTACAATTTATATATCCCTTTTTTTGCAATGGTTTGATTTTTAATTTATAATTGAATATACTGTTAACTCCTATAATAGTTACATCCAAATATTTAATATTTTTGTCTTGTTCCCTTTCACTATTTCATTTTTAGATTTTTTAAAGATTTTTTAGAACATTTTGTATTGTAACAAAAATTATGGCATTACTAAAGTGATAAACTAAAAAAATATTGAGAAATTTATCAAGAAATCGATTGATGCTGGTTATAAAATGGAGCAAATAAACAATACTTTATGTCAATTTAAAAAAAAAAAAACAACAACTTATAATTGTTTAAACAAAATGTAGATTAATAGTAAACATGGATATCCAATACATTTATTTCAAATCTACAAGTGAATTTTTTTAAAGATATATATAAGAACATGTTTAATGTTTCTATCTATGTTCTAAATAATGTTCATAAATCAGTGAATGATTTTAAGGATGTCATACCTCTCAAATAGAAAAGTAATATCATATATCATTTTTGGTGACTGTTATATATATATATATATATATATATATATATATATATATATATATATATATATATATATATATAGGTGAATCGAGGTGCAGTATTGAGAAGAGATTAAAGTAGCATGAATTGTTATATAAGCATGTAAAAAGTAAAGTTAATGGTGATTTAATTACTGCTTCAGTTTTCTTTGATCATGAAATTACATTTAAAAGTAAATTTGAATTTGATTTTGAAAGTGTGAAAATTCTTTGAGAAGAGAGAAACCATAATAAAAAAAAATTTAAGGGGTAAATTTTTATAAATAGGATCAAAATGCATTTAATAAATAGTCAAACTTCTAACATTAAATTGAAAAATTTATAGGATTTGAATTGAAAACATATGCTTCTGCTTTGTTTTTTTTGTTTTTTTAATTTAATGGCAGTTGAGGCAAGTTTAAAAAATTAACCCAAAGTTCTTCTGTGGATTGAAAGATTGTTTATAATAGTTTATTACTGTTAAATTTATTATCTCTATCATGATTACAATTTTGTTTTAATTAAGGGACATTTTAATTATATATATGTGTGTGTTTGTATGTGTGCGTTTGTGCAAAATAAAAACTTACATGTTAAAATGCAAAGTACTTCTGTATAAACTTTTAGCGTTGTATTTTAAATTATATGTATAATTCAACAATCAGTTAAAAATGCAAATTAGTAATTAAAATAAATAAAATTAAAGTGAGCAGTAATCTGAATTAAATTAATTCCTTTTTAAAAAACTCAACTCATTTACTCATACATTCTTGTTATAAAAAAAAATATATATTGTCTATATACATTCTTGTTATAAAAAAAAATATATATTGTCTTAACATGTGTATTAACACTTTAAGTCTTTATTATTCATTCATAATTTATAACAAAACATATTTGTATAAAAGGATTAAATATATTATTGTTTGATTGTGCTAATTAATGCAAACATATGCAAAATATTTAAAATGTTAAATAATAAATCTAATCAATTTCATCTAAATAAATAATTAATAAAACTACATTTTCATTTATATTTTTTTTATAATGCAGAAGCATATAAACTAGCATTATAGTAAGTTTACTGCCTTACATGGTATTGGTATTATTTTATAAATAACTAATAAAACTTGAGGATATTATATACATATTCTAGTGTATAAAGAACTTATGTAAAAAGTTTTCATAAACAATGTAATATTCAAAAAATGAAAAAAAAAATACAATATATATTGTTAAAGTCTTCTGAAATTAAAAACGAAAAAAAATATATATCTATGGTTTCTGCACATATTGTTTTTTTTTTCCTATATTGATGATGAGTCAATATTACTTTTCCAAAAATAAAAAATTTTCTTCTGTGCACTAATGATATGAGATGAGATATGCAATGGAAATGGTGACCTTAGACAGTTGTTTTGATAGATTTTAGGAAACAGACCACTTTTTTCATAGCATAATTAAAGAAGTTAAAGTCAGTTTTTTCATTAATATCACCATTGATCTCTTTACCTGATTGTACCTTCAGCAGTTGTGACTGCAGTGGATGTTGGATTTAAGCCTCACATAACAGATAATATACTGCAGTCAAGTGTTATGACTCCTGTGTGGATTTTAGTAATGATAGATGCTTATAACTTTAGCAATCTATCACATTCCCAAATACATGCTAAACTGTTTTAACTAGCAGTTTGTTTTCACTACAACATGACTTTTCCAGTTAACACTTGGAATATACTAGAGTAAACTGCCACAGTTGCTTGTTTCTGATATTATATATATATATATATATATATATATATATATATATATATATATATATATATATATATATATATATATATATATATATATATATATATATATATATATATATATATATATATATATATATATATATAATTTGTTAATGTCCATACTTATTTCTGTAATCAGGCTATTTACCAACAACAGGTTTATCAAAATCTGGTTAAAAGATTTGACATCTCTTTCCTTTCAATATCATGTTTTAATATCATGTTTTAATAAATATTTTATTTCTTTATTTCACCTCATTTTCAAAATGCTTTACATTTTCCTATATATTTTAAAACTTGGTTGAACATAAGAGTCGCCGATCTTGTCTTTAAAATAAACTTTTTGTTATGATTTGGAGGGGTCCCTACTGTCGTTTTTCAAGAGCATGGTCTTAAGATTATAGCCTTAATATATATTACTTCACCTCATTTTGTAAAACTAATAATTTTACAGATAATTTTATATTATAATGTTTTTATAAGCATGCTAATAAAATAAAATAAAAATGTTTTATTTGCTTTTTTATTTAAGTTAACATTAGAATGAAAACGACACATCATTAATGACATAAAAACTGAATGATGACTTTCTTATTTTGCTAACCAATAAATTTCAATGACATACTTAGATTTGTCATTTAATGTGCTTTAAATTTTGGCCAATTGCTTAATTAGTAATACATTCAGGAGGCATATCAGTAAAAGTAAAATAAATAAATAAATAAATAAATAAAATGTTATGAATAATGCAATTTTAAATTCTTACATGAATAAAATCATTTTTCTTTCTTTTTTTATCTATAGTACAAATTATTATTATATGATTTAACCTATCCATCCATTATAAAATTTTAACAGTAGGATTAACATGTATGTATAATTTTTTTTTAAATTTTAACCCAGTGTATTCAAGTGACACACATATTATATCTACTGTACATGTATGTACATATTTGTTATCTAATATATTTTTATTCAATAAATAAAGGTTTCTAGTAAACATTTTTCAATGCAGCTTTGCAATGAAAGTATATTAAACTGCTATCATTTTTGGTCTGATATTAAATCCTCTATCTGTTAGTGAACCTAAAATTGATTAAATCAATGGAGGATTGTCACAAAATCTTTTTTTTCAATTCTTAATGGCATAATTTTATTTCTAAAAGTTTCATCATGTATAATATGTGACCATTGGCTGAAACAAGAAAAATTACCATCAGGATATCAAGTTTCAAATGACATGTTGAAATATTAAGTTAAAATTATGTGGATAAATGCCATATCTTATGGAATGATGAATAATATTACAAACTATGTGGATTGTTTATATGGCCACTTTACTTTTCAAATGATAAAATATTTCTTGCATAATATGTTTCATTGTGAAAAAATATGGCAGAATATTAGTTTAGTTTACCTGCAGACTAGACACTCTAATAACTCCAATATTGCCTAATAAACCTAATGAAATTTTCCTAGTGGATTATTTTGATTCATTTCTAGCATTTTGAAGACTGGAGTCTATAAATAATTATTTGTAATATTTTGTAAAGTATCAGCCCATCCAAATATTGAAAAAAAAAAAACTAAAAGTATTCAAAAAGATCACACAACATCATTTTTTGCAACATAATGATAAATTTGAATATCAGAAAAATAAATTAAAAATATATTCCATTCCATCCATAATTTTCAATTCAATCTCTGACAAATGGTTATAAAAAAGTAGGATGATACTAAGAATATACACCTATAAATAAGTTTTGATGAATTAATTAAGGAGTGTTAGAAATTATATAAACTGGATCAGAAATGAATCCATGGGGTTTGGCCAAATCTACTTTCATTTTTGAATAAATCTCAGAAAAAAAACTTCTCTAAAAGTGATACCAGAAAATAATATAAATTATGATCAAGGAATGGCTTATAGTCAAATGTACAGTAGATGTAAATAAGGAAGCATAGACCACACCACTCCACTAATATATTCAAGATAGATGACAACGTTTTTTGTGAAATCATCCAATGTCAGACTGATTGAATAAAAAACACATTTTCAAACAAAAAATAAACTTCTTTACACAGGACCATATGGAATTAAAATTAATCATGGTGAAAATACTTTTTAATCTAAAACAGTAATAATATAAGAGTACATATAGTTGTCACACCATATAAAGCTGTAAATGATTACTGTAAAAGTTAGATAAATCAGTATGAGACATATGACTAGAATAGTTAGGTTCATTTTCCATGATTGAAAAAAATATTCAAGTTTGTTGAGATATGTTCAATTTTGAATGATAGCTTATGATTTAATCATGTATTTTAGACACCATATTTTCTTGTGATAAATGATGTGTATATTAACTTAGTTGCTGCCAAAGTACATTTTGTTTTTTTTTTCAAGTTGTTTCACCTAAAAGATTCAGATAAAAAAAGTTTGGTTTGAAAGTTTAAATTTATCAACTAACAAGTTTCAGGTGGGATCAGGGATTAATGTTCAAATGTTATATTTATTAGCCTCAAAGACTCAAAAAGTAATAAGAATTTATATTTTGGTATTATATTGAATTATTTAAGAAATGGTAGTAATTTAATAAATTTGAAACTGATATAATCCTCTAGGTCTAGGGTTCATGCTTCATTGTATATTTTATATCCTATTATTGAATATTTTATAAATTCTAGAGTTGAAATTATATTCATTATTTTCACAATTGAATGTCAAAAATCCCTGTATGGTAAAACCATGATCATAAATATTCCGCTATTATCAAACATTGTTTATTATAATCATGGAAATAATTAGATAAACAAATTAAAATCTAAATATATGATTAAAATTTAGTGATTAATAAAAATAAAAAAGTTATTAATTATTTTTTTAAATTTGTATTTGTTTTCAATATTCCTAATAATATTTTAAATAAATAAACAAAATAAATTACTGTATTTACCAGCATATATTATGCAGTTGTTTTTAATATTCATTAAAAAAAAAAGTATTATATATTTTTTCATGAATTTTCTTATTAATTTTCTGCACTACTGAGATTGTTTCTTTTCTTAGCTATAAAGTATTTATTTTGTGAATAAATTCATATTTTTGAAAGAACATTTTAAATGAATTTAACCATTTAATTTTAAATGTATTTTAAAAATAATAGTAAGTTACATTGAAGATTTTGCGCTTATAAATTAGTATGACTATTTTGTGTTACTATAGCATGCTCACAAGCATAAATGTTTTTAGGTGTATTTGTAAATATTTTTTGCTTCACAATAGGATAAAATGCAATAGAATACCCATATATGTATTGTAAGGGTAGGTTACAATCATATAAAACCAGTCTATATTGATTCACAGCATAAAACCAAACCTGTTGAAAACTTGAACTTAACACCAATAGGTGATTAAATAAGCCCTATCCTTTCTTTTAATCATTAATGTTTATATAAACAAAAAAATATAAATGTGACTTAGGAGTGTTTTTAACTATCCTTTTAGTCTTTGTCAACTAATACTTTGAAAGGTCAATCTTTCCCATAATTATATGATCTTAACATTTTCTGTCTGCCCTACTGATTAAGTCTTGCTTATATTTATATATTAACATAGCTTCTTTGATTTTTCTTTTATTATTATTTTTTTGAATTTGCAATATTTTTACATTATTATAATTTAAATCCAAACCTTATATACATGATTTATTATGGTCATAAAAACAGGTGATAAACTATCATTATCTTTAGAATTTTGTTTCATATTTTGAATTCTTTTTAATAACCACAAATGCTCTTTCCTTTTATTCAATGTGCATCTTGATTCACCTATATATACACTATTACATCTCCACATCCATTTTTAAATGATACTATTTTTTTTGTAAATATGGTTTTATATTTCCAGTTATTTATTAACTTATTTAATGTATGGGGTGCATAAAATGCAATGTCACACATACATTTATAAATTTTCCTTATGAAACTTGCCTGTTAAGTGTTTCTTGTTTACAAATGATAATCTTTGTAAATACTTATTGGATAAAGGGAAAAAAATATTGAAATGTATACTAATCGGTTGTTAAATGTTGGATATAATTATGATCTATATTTATTATACTACTACAAATTTTAATTTGAAATATAAATATAAAAAATAGAAATAAGATTAGTAATGATGTTAATTCTTTTGATAATTAAATTTGGATATCAATACCATATATTTTGAATCAACAGGAAAGTTTTATAAAGAAAATTTATAAATATATATGTGACATTGCATTTTATGCACTGCCTACATTGAATAATTTAATAAATAACTGTAAATATAAAACTTTATTTAAAAATTGTATCATTTGTTAACCCTTTCACTGACGGTTTTAGCTATTGGCCCTCTACTTAAACTGATTCTTTTAGCTATTGGCCCTCTACTTAAATCTGAGAACAATGTGATTGGTCTGTGTCATTTGCAATCAGTTCTTTTGTTAAAATATTAATCTAAAATACACAGAATTTTTTTAATTCAGCTTCTAAAAATTGAATAATTTTAGATTCAAATTGGTTAAATGTAACGAAAAAATAAAAATAATGTTAATAACTGTCGAAAAATATAAGAAAAATGTGTAAAAAATAGGTAGCAGTAAAACAAAAGAATTATAACTCAACCAATGATTGTGCCGTTATTCAGATCAACAGCTGTCAAGTAATTCTCTTTTTATTTCCAGTTTGCTTATTTCTCTTGTAAAATTTAAAATTTTCCAAATCAAACTTTATATTTCCATAAAGTAACATCAAATTTTATTTATGAATGTAAAAAATTACGATAGATGTTATTATTTACTTCAATTACGAACGTACACAGCTTCGCTGTCGTGATTGAATCTTTATTTAGAAACACACCTTAGAAATTGTCTGATTACGTTATGTAGCAATAATTTTCCAAATCAAACTTTATATTTCCATAAAGTAACATCAAATCTTATTTATGAATGTAAAAAATTATGATAGATGTTATTATTTACTTCAATTACGAACATACAAAGCTTCGTTGTCGTTTCTAAATCTTCATTTAGAAACACGCCTTAGAAATTTCCTGATTACGTTATGTAGCAATAATGATTTTTTGTTACGGATTATTTCTCCAAATCTATTTTTCTTCTAATATTTAAAATTTTCCGAGTCAAACTTTATATTTTGATAGAGAACTATATTTTATTATTTGTGAACATAAAAAATTACAATAAATATAATTATTTACATCAAAATCATTATGAATGTGTACATCTTCTTTCTTTAGTGAGAATGGTTTTTAGTTACCGATCCTCATTTTCAAATCTGTCATTTATGAATCTGTCATTTAGAAACACGCCTAGAAGATTTGGTAGGTATCCAATCAGAGAAGAAGACACAGCGATGTAACAAGTAGGCTGTGAAGATTAATGATTTTTTTAAAAAAATATAACGCTATATGCAGATGTTTTTAGAACTAAAATTGAAAGCATTGAATTTCCTATCAAATAAGTCTAAAATGAAGAAATTGCGACCAAAATTGACCAAGAGATGGCGCATGATACCACATTCTTCTTCCAAAAAATTTTTAGTTACAGGGCATTTTTGTAATAAACAGGTGAAAGGTTAATGGATGAGTAGATGTTGTAGTGGATATATATGTGAGTGAAGATGCACATTGGAGAAAAAAACCAAAGGAGCATATGTTGTTATTAAAAAGAGCTTAATAAAATGAAACAAAATTCTAAAGATAATGATAATTTATCACCTTCGTTCAAACATAACAAATGCAATTTAAAGGGATCATGTAACATCTCCACACTCTTAATTCCACACACTTAAGATTTGCCCATACATAAATGTTTGGGTCGGAAAGAATGGGTGGATTCATTCCATTCATTCTAAAATACTATATCTCATGTATGAAAAAATTGAGTATTCATTTATATAATCTCTTTAAATTGCATGTGCATTGGCTTAATCACTAGTATTACAATTACATAAATAAACATAGTCCTATATAAAATAACATCTCATCATAATAAATCATGTATATATGGTTTTTATTTCTATTATAATAATGTAAAAATATTGCAAACTGAAAGAAATAATAAAAAATTAAAAATCAAGGAAGCTATGTTAATATATAAATATAATTAAGACTTAATCAATAGGCAGGCTTTAAATATTAAGAACACAGAATTATGGGAAATGTTGATATTTCAAAGTATTAGTTGAAAAAGACTACAAGGATAGTTGAAAGCACTCCTATGTGATGTTTATATTTTTTCTTCTTTTTAACAAATTTTAATTACAGTAATTTTGGCAATGTTGAAGAAAATGGAATATCTATTATACCAAACACTGGAAACTAAGCTTGGTTAAAAGTAAACCCAGTTCAATTCCATTGCCTTTTATTATTTTTTTTTAAATAATGCATTAACCAAATAAAGTCAACATTTTAAGCCTTAATGTTCAAATGCAAAGAAAAATGGATGGCTTGTTTGAATACTCTGAATTATCCAAATAAATTTCTTAGTGCAAAACCATAAAAAAAAAAATTAAAAACAATGTTTGAATTAAAAGAAGTTTGATAAGTTCATGCAGTTTACTAAAAGTAATATTCTATTTTTAAATTAATATTGGAAAAACTGCACTATTATTCAAACATGAACAATGAATGAATAGAACATCACCAGCACTTAAAAATGAACTATTTTTTGTAAACCATTAAATGCCAAATCACAAATAAAGAAAAAGTAAGTCTATTATATTTTTTCTGCAATGTATTCTGGTTAAATGAACAGTGTCATTGGACTGAGCTTCACTATCCTGACCCTGAAAACACAATCAATTAACCTATTTACTCTTCCAATGCCTAAAGAAATCAAATTGTTATTCACTAAACATATACATGGATCAAGAAGAAAACCAACTGCAAAAAAATAGATGTAATATTATTTCAAGCATGTTGCATAGGAATTTCATGAGTGATGGATGTGGACCAATGATAGTTTTACAAAAAAAGATAGACTTTATCTGCAATGGACATTATTGTCATTCTCATAAACATTAACCAAAATCATTTAATGTAAATTATGATTTTGTTAGCTATACTTGTTAGATATGTAATTGCAAAATTTTTTTTTATTATTATTTCCACACTTGGATGTGTGTCTATAATTTAGAAGAGTTCATTATAAGTGAAAGCAGTAAAACAAAGGAGAAAATCATTAAGATAATGTTTTGTTAAATAATGTTTAGATCAGATTTCCCTCTAGAGTGAGATAATATTGATCATCTGGAATTGGATAAGATAATAATTTTAAAATTATTCCATATTAATTACATACACATATTACAGGACAGAGATCATGTTATTTGTTATGATCAATGTCAAATGTGATGTCTACACTTTTGGTCTTATGTTCAGGTGGGTATTATGCCCTGTATGCTAACGCAGTACAAGGGAATGAGTGTGCAATTCACCTACACAAATTACATTGACATAAACATTTGTACATCTATCCACCAGTACACATTTAACTATGAAACAATTAGCCCAAAATTAACACATCTTAAATTAACATAATCTTACAAATGTATGCAGCCATTTACGATCATTTTAAATTATTAATTTAAAAGAAATTACTAGAATAGAAATATTATATATATATTGTGCCCTTATCTATAGGTCATAATAAGGTAGAATGGTCAATT
>JAQFVV010013965.1:0-60037 GCA_028023455.1 Epiperipatus broadwayi
ATATATATATATAATTCTATTATTTAAAAATCAACTGCATTACTGCTATATATTAAGTCTTCTGTCACAGGCACAGATCCAATCAACAAATAATACCAGGAATACTCAATTGATAGACAAATAGTTTCAGGAATTTTCGACTAAAACTCCATTCAAGAGCCAAGTGGCTGTCTCTCCATATTTAATAAATAATGTGACAATATAAATAATTCAGAAAGTATACACACATGATTATTCAAACCAATATAAACATATGCTTAAGCAATGTCCATTTACACTCTATCTCAATAACAATCACGAAAACTGACAATGCAACCAACTTCTTTGTTCCATTGTATTTGTACCTCAGTAAAAAAAGATGGGTTAATAATTTATCTTTATTTTGGGACAATATATTTCTATATTATTCATGGGGAATAAGCTGAAGGCATATTAATGCACATCACTACCTTTAATATACATCGAGATTATTTTCCTCAATGTGCTATAATTATTTGTAGAAGAGCAATTTCATTTGATATTTCTAAAATAAAATATATTTTATATGTTGATTTAACTCCGCACTTGGCTGGCATTGTGGTATTCTGAGGACTATTTACTATTCATAGAAAATAAACTGAGTGTATATTAACATATCTCAATCCCCTTTACTATCCACTAAGGTTTTTGTAATCCAAGATGTTAAATTATATTATGAATAGTATTTATGATGCTTCTCAGATGATATTTATTTTATTTTTATAATACTCAATTATTGGCTTGACATTATGATTTGCCTCAATACATCTTATTATTTTACAATTGATTTTACACGTTTTGATGATTTATTACTCTTTCATTTTTTAATAGCAATCTAGAATTGACTTTTTATCCACTCAGTGTTATCAGTTTCAGTGTTTGTGAGATTTTTTTTTGATTTTTTTCAAATAGTGTATTTATTTAGGTCAGTGTTTTATTACATACACAGCACTTTCTAAAATCATTTATCTTTAACACAAATCCAGGATTATAAATATAATAGCCCAACCATAATGTTATCTAAGGATCATAAAAAAGTTTGTGGCAGCCTTTATTTGACTTCGTTTCATGATGAATCTGCTTTTCTTTATTTCATTATCAGATTAATTCTTTCTTTCCCTACACATTTACTTGTATTTCAATATGGTGATCGATCTGATCTGCCAAGAGTATCTTTTTATCTTGAACATGGGAGACTTGCTGAATGTTTACTAGTTATGTTTTACCTATATAATGTTTACTTTTTCTTCTTTTTATGTTTCTTTCGTATGGATGGAATTGGTGGGTGTAATTATATTCCATCACCCACATTTTGTGTCCAACTTTTATTTCATGATTTACTTCACTGATTAAAACCACTTTTGTTATGGTAGATGCTTTTGAATAATTGGCATGGTAAATCCAATATACTGAATTTCTCAACTAGTTTCTCAAGAGTTTAGTGATCAGTTCTAATGAGCATATGTTCAATCTTAGGATGTTAGAAAATGAGTAGTGGGTGTTCTCATCTAGTCAATTGCCTTCTGAAGAAAATACCATGTGCCTTACTAGGATTATACTTTTTCTAAGAGACTAGATAAATTATAATCTTTTGATATTCTTCATTCCAATAACTGTGCACAAATATCTTTTTATAACATTGTACACTAATGGGGTACATGAATAGAGAATGCCGCCAAACTTGAGATGTTTCCTGTAAGAAGTTGAACGCTATTGCCAGCTTACTTTTCTCTGACATCAAGTTTATGGCAAAATTATTTTTCAGACTGCTTAAGTGTTCAAATATTTCTTCATTACATTGGTCCTAATTGCCTAATCTTCATGAACTGGGTTACTTTGCTGCACACTTCATTAGATTGAATAGGATTTGATTTTACCTCCTCTTTAATTATTGTTTTGCATTCTGCTATAGATTATGCCATTATTTTATCAATTCATATTTAGTTTAACTCATTATTTTTTAACTCTTCATCTTTAGCCTATATATTTTCCTGTCCTTAGATGAATTCTTTACATGTTTTCTGACTGATATTTTTTAATCCTTTCAGTTCTTTGTTTTTTATTAATCATTTCTATGTTTTCATTTCTGTTTTCTCTCTTTACTCTGTAAGTTATGTACTTTTAATACAATTTCCTTTATAATTACCTCCTGCACATTTAGTATGGTGACTTCATTTTGTTTTATGTTTTCTTGAATAGTTTATATAACTTCTTCCTTTTGCTTTATATTTTGCTGAATAACTAATAATACTTTTTCATTTAATTTTATATTGTTCGTTTTCTGCTGTTTTTTTAAATATTTCTTCCTCCATCTTTCCCAGTTTCTTTTTCTATTCTATTTGGCTTTATGTATATTTTTTGCTACTTAACTAAATTTATCTACCTATTTTTTTTGGTATGCCTTTTAATATAACTTGATTTTTAATCTTTATGTCTTTTGGTGTTTTCAATATTATTTGCTCACCTTTTTTATTATGATTTAATATTTACTCAATAGTGCCATTTTCCCCCTAACATTTTTTTAAATTTTAATTTAACTTTCACATCCTGGCTTGCTGACTAACTTTTTTTTTAAAGTTTTTTTTCTAAAGTTTTTTTCTGTTTTCTTCTAACAATTCTTTTATTAATGTAATAATTATATGTATGTTGACACTTAGCACGGCAAGTGATTTTGAATTGTCTATCTCTTTCTTTACATTACCTTGAAGTACTAATCATATTTTCAATTTTTTTCTTTTTTCATTTTTTCTTATTGCAGTACTAACTTTACTATAAATCTTCTTAACATCTATTTCATTTTATTATTATTAAGATTATCAACTATTATTTTTGTTTATTAATTTTGGCTTTGTAATACTATTATTTTTACTAAATATTGTATCAGACTAACCTTCACTATGTTCCCAACAACATCAAAACTATGTGTATGCCTATCACTATGTTTTACCATTACGTTTTTTAAATTTGCTTTTTCTATCTGCTCAATAACTAAAGATGCTTTATTGCTCTTAATGACTAATTATTATATTTCCCCCTATGTTACTATTTCTACACTTTAATCACTTTTATTTATATATTCTAACAAACTCAAGTCTTACTCCACAATACTACGTATTTTCCTTTAACTCTTTTGTATACTGGCTATGTTATTTATAAAAGCAACTCTTTAATTCCACTACTATGTATCTAAATAAATGTCTCAAGGTGTACCCTTTTTATACATCTATATCAAGTCACATTTTAAGAAGAAATTTATATAGAGGAAACCATCTATTTATGATCATGATAAAGCTGGACTGACAATTCATATATATATGGTACTCTAACCCGACCTGCACGATGGCCACTAGAGGTGCTGTTTCTGTGTTAGCACACAGAACATACAGGATAGAGGCCTCAAAAGCAGACAATACTTTTTCTGCCTACAGGTGTCGCTGTTCACCATGCGTATGCACAGGAACCTTCCACAAGTTAGCTGGAAGCTTACATCGTCTACTATCAAGAACCTAGGTGGCGCTGATTGCCGTAAACACATCTAGCTTATGTGTCGTCTGCTATCAGAAACTACCAAGATTCTAGCCCACTACGCGGCGCTGTTTCTTCACGTCGACACACGGTAAAAAAGCAACCTCTAAATGCCTTCTTGCTAACGTTTATGAACATAGTACTTAAAACTTTCATGGCCTATAATGTACAGGAGTGAATAATTTATAAGTCATAACTATTTAAATATACGGTCAAACGTAATAGTTTTACATTCTATTTCACCATTTCATGAATCGATGTATTTTTAAATGATGACTTTTTAAAAAGCGATCTGACTTTTTAATTATGTACTCTAAAAGTGTTTCTTTTTTGGTAAATAAAAAGAAAGGTAATCTTTACGACAATCTAAAAATCGGTCTATGTTTTTTTTTTTTTTAAAAAAGCTAATTTTTTTTTCCTACGGCAGTATTTCTTTCAAAACTGTATTATTTTAAAAGATTATTGTTTGTAAAACTTTTTTTTTTTACACTTTCAATTAATATTTTCAATAAATTTTAAAGATATACAAATTATATTTCGGTTTATAGATTACTATTTCAAAAAATAAAGTGTTATTTGCGTGCTGTTTATTCGCAAGCAATAATTCGAAGACCTGTTTATCAAAACTTCCTTTCACAATAATATTCAAGGCATAAATATTAACTGAAATTGTATTTTAAATTTTAGAATCATTTTAATAACTAAAAATGCCATATACTCACAAGGAAATTTCAAAATAATAGGTTTAATAAGTATGGGAAAAGTAAGATATTATACAGAGTCAGAAAAAAAAAGATTTAGAGCAAAATATATATACATTTAATATCTTTATTGATGGTTGGAATTTAAAAAGTTTCTTTCAAAACTGATGCTCATGTTAGGCTTGTATACTGTTAAAATTAAAACTATTAGTGCTCATAAATAATTTGGAAGACATTGCCTGTCAAAATTGGATGATCATTGAAAATTATATATGATCTTAATAGCCTAAAATTCAGAAGCCTGATAGTACTCTCTTTGCCAGTGCACTGTTTCTTTCTTTCATTATTGATACATAAGTAAGAACAGGTAAAACACATGTATTAAAAATCTTCCTTTACAACCACATAGGTATATTTCCTTTTAATATTAAGTTATTTCTACCAAAAACACTCCAACCAAGTTTTATTCTATGATTAATTTCATCCATTATGTTTCCATCTGTATTAATAATCTGACCAAGGTGTTTGTAATTGTTAAATTCTTCTAACTCATCATAATCAATCTTTATTTTCATATTTTGAGCAAATCCATTAAACATTGTTTTAGTCTTTTTAACATTTATCTTTAGTCCTACTTTCATCTGATAACTCCTGCAACATTTCCTGCAGCTCTGAAGCATAAGTTGCAAAAACAATTACATCATCTGCAAAATCTAAATGACTTAAATAATCTCCATTTACTTTCACTCCTTTAGCTTTTCATTTTAATCCACAAAATATTTCTTGCAGCACTGTTGTAAAAACTTTTGGAGATATGGAGTCACCCTGTCTTACACTCTTCTCAATGTTGACTTTAATAATCTTTGTTAAAAAATAAATTTACTGATAAAGATTTCATAAGAGTTTTCCAATCAGCTTCCCAGACAGAATTATTTAGACTGCAAGTGAGACTTTGTTAAGAGAAAGCAAAATTATGCTGGAAAATGAGACACCAACAATACAAATCTAACACCACTTATGTTGAGTGAAAAATCTATTAAATCTTAAACTAGATAAATCTATAAGCATTCTTCCTGCTAACAAGAGCAATGTAACATTTGTAAATGTATAATAGTAATTATGATACAATAAGAGCTTCTCCCAACATACTAAAAGTCCCATACTAGCTATGAATCACAACAGTAAATATTATTCAGAAAGCATCCCTGATCACAGCTATTTCAATGATTCAGAAAAAATTAGATTGACATATTTTGGCAAAAATTCCACATCTTTGTGGTCATCTAAAATCAATAAAGGCCATGTTCCATTAAAATCTATTGTTAATTCTGAAAACTCACTATATCAAAAATTCTAATGTTCTGCAAAATCTAAATGACTTAAATAATCTCCATTTACTTTCACTCCTTTAGCTTCCCATTTTAATCCACAAAATATTTCTTGCAGCACTGCTATAAAAAGTTTTGGAGGTATGGAGTCACCCTGTCTTACACTCTTCTCAATGTTGACTTTCTCAGTATCATTATCTAATCTAATTGTTGATGTTGCATTTTTATAAATATTCTTTAAAATTTGACAATATCTTTGGTCTATACCTCGATGATCCAATGTTTTAATCACTGAAGGAAAGTTTATAGATTCAAATGCCTTTTCATAATCTACAAATCCAAAACATAATGGCAACTCATATTCATTTGTCCTTTCTATAACTTCTCTCAATACCTGGATATGATCTCCTGTACTAAAACCACTTTTAAATCCAGCTTGTTCTCTTGGTTGGGGGAAATCCAATGTTCTCTGTAGACGAGTTGTAACTATCTTGTTAAAAATTTTGTATGTAACTGATAAAAGGCTGAGTAAGTCTGTAATTTCTAATATCTTCTTTATCACCTTTTTTAAATATTAATAATAATACTGCATTCTTCCAATCATCTGGTACATCTTTATCATTTAGACATTTGGTATATAACATTGCTAAAAAAATTGTATTTTTTTCTCCTGCTTCTTTTAATATATCAATTATAATTCTACCATTACCTGGAGTCTTTTCTTTCTTCATATATTTAATTGCATGTCTCACTTCTTCATTTAAAATTCTGGGTAATTCAGAAGATGTCATAGATATAGGAGGTATTTGTTCTTTATTACTATATATTTCTTGATAAAAGTCTTCTATAAATTTCATGATGTCATCTCTCTTTTTAGTAATAATTCCAGCTTTGTTTAATTGCAGATATGAATTTCCTACCAATATCAGAATGTTGTTTTACACTCTTGAGACTTTTATTCCCTTCTACTGCTTTCCTTGCTAGTTTACAGTTATACTTTCTTATATCATTTTCAAATCTTTTCTGCATCATTTTACAAAATTTGAGATATTCAATCCTTTTTAATGCATCATTTTTGTATATCTTCATATTCCTTCTTTTCTTCATAAATTCTCTAGTCTCAGTAGAAATTTTATTGATCAAGTGCTGTTGCAGTTTTTAAAAGTGTATCAGTTGTTTTCATATTAATTTCATTCAAATCTGAATCATATTCAAAATCTACTAATACTTGAAACCTATTTGTAAGTTCTATTTTAAATTCATTAGAATGTTTCTGAAAATTAGGAATATCAACTGTAAATATTGTTTTTCTTAATAATTTTTGTCTCTCTAGTTTTGCATTAACATGTATTTTACATCTTACTAACCGATGATCACTTCCTCTGTTAAATTTATTAAGAACATTACAATCTTGAAATATGTATTTTCTGTTAGTCAAAATATAATCCAATTCTGCTGTACTTTCATTTGGATGCTTCCATGTCCATTTCCTTTTAACATTTTTCTCAAAATAATTCATAATATAAAGTTTTCCTTTTTCTGCAAACTTCACAAGTCTCTGTCCTCTCTCATTTCTATTATCATAACCAAAATTACCTCCAGCATTTTCATCTTTCATTTGTTTACCAATTCTAGCATTAAAGTCTACCATAACAATTTTAAAATGTTTTTAACTCTGATCAAAAGCGTTTTGTGCATCCATATAAAAATCTTCTATTACTTCATCACTTTGAGAACTTGTTGGGGAATAAACCTGAATTATATGCATTTGGTATCTGCTATTAAGTTGTATAACTAATCTTGCCACTCTGTCCAATACACCATCAATCTCCACAATGTTGTTCTTCCACTTTTTATTTATAATGAATACTACTCCACTTGTATTTTCAATATTTGTGCCTTTATAGTAGAGTACATGTTCACTTTTTAAAACAATTGTCTCTTCACCTTTTCTTCTAACTTCACAAAGTCCAATAATATCCCATTTAATATAAGACAGTTTTTCTTCTAACTCTTGCAATCTTCCTTCACTTGAAAAGTGATCTGCAGTTGTAAGTACCTAAATAAAAAAGGCATCATCAAATGGCAGCCTGTGTCCACAATCAGGGGATTCTGAGCAGCCTCTGCCTTCAGCCACCAACTGCTGCCTTGGTTGGTGACTTTACAGTCTCCTGGGAATAAGGGCCATGATTTATTTTTGTCTGTCATAATATAAAATATATATATATATATATATATATATATATATATATATATATATATATATGTATATATATTGGAAAAATATTTATCATTTACACAAGCATTCATTCTGCCTTATCAGGCAACTGAGAAGAAAGTCCATGGTGTTTCTTGATCTTAAACTCAGAGGTAAAAATCCAATAACCTCATCGTGCTTGCTAATGTGTGTTGGTGAGCAGCCCATCCATGTTTATATACTATATGAATAATCACATAGTAATAACAGCTGCAATGACAAGAACATATGGAGTGGACATTAAGAATTTGCCTTGCTCAGTTCCTTTAAGGCCTCCAAGAGGAATCAAAGGGTTTCCTTTCAATTAATAGGATGGCAAGAAATTTGTAACCTCCTGAGTGTAGACAATTTCTTGCATTAAATCAAATCTTAATGATTAATCAAAGTAAATTATAGTTTATTAGTTGATATTGTGAAATTGGCAAATATTTAAGTGTCTCTGTTGGGTGATATATATTACAATTTGTCTATTTAGAAATTCATTTATAGATTCATTAAACCACCTAACTACTCCCAAACATTATATTAGAAAATCTGTAGAGATTCTAACCAGTAAATAAATTCAAGTATATTTATTATCTCCTTTAAGTTTGCCACTGTTTTCTGTTTGGTCACAACTCCATAGGTTAATAATTGTTGAAATCTACCGGAAAATGCTATAATACATCATAATGACAATTCTAGAGATATCATTCAGGTATAGATCCAAGATATTGTCATATTTTAAAGAATATTTATAAAAATGCAACAGCAACAATTAGATTAGATAATGATACTGGGAAAGTCAACATATTAAAGTAATTTCCTTGAATTATTAAATTGAAAACATTTTTATAAAGCATGTTTATATATATTATTTGAAGTATATTTCTAATATTTAATGTAATGGGTGCTTTATAATTAACAATTTTATAATTAATGAATATAAATAAATATAAGAAGTAATTTTCTTTTGAGTGGTATGTTAAATAATTATAATTTCTTTGTTCCTAATATGAAAGATACTTTCTATATCTTTTTTCGTATCATTAATTTGAATTATTTGAAAGTAAGACAAAAGAGTTACTAATGAATAATATTTTTACCTAATTTTTCATATTGTTAGGTTCAACTCTAAATGATTTTAAATATCATAAGAATTAAGAGGTTATTAAATGTTTAGGTATTTAGCTTTTATTGATACATAATTAGATATGAATGAAAGTTTTATTTTGTACATTATTATCTTTAAAATGAATCACAAATTATACTTCCCCCTTCCCTAATGCAATTTGAGGATGTTTGTAATTTTTATTTTTATGAGATCAGTCAAATAATTTAAATATTTAAGTTCAAGAATACAAAAATTGGATAGTTACAGTAGTTGTAGGCTACATAATTGTCCAGTCACAAAATTAAGGTATAGCTGCAGTACAAGTTATAAATGAAATTCTATGGAGAAGTCCAAAGATACTAAACCATTTTAATAGCACTTTATAGTAAAAACAATTACTGAGTGTATTGGATTTCTAACTTTCAATGCTCATATCTTAATTAAAAACAATTAGGGAATGAATAATTTTAAGAAATTTTCAGGAAAAAAAAAAGAAAACAGACAAAGAAAATCTTTGACCATTGATCCTTTTTTATTAATCTGAGCTAGGATGAAATAGTGAATGCCCATGCCTTATTCACTCCAATTTTATTTAAGTATAAATTTGGTCACTTAACTACTGGAGGCATTCAATCAAGAGCATGATGTGCAGTGCTAAATATTCAAGAAATTAATGTTTGTGTGTGTGTGTTGGGGGAGGGAGAATCAATGGTCTGGCATTCGGTCAACTCAAATACAATTACTAGCTTTTTAATAACAGTGATTTTAATATACATCATTAGACCTGAAATTATCTTGACTGCTATAAAACAGACTTATCTTCTGATAGATTTTCATCTCACCCAAAGCAATGTCATTCTGATTGTAATGCTTTGCATAAGTCTCATTTACTAAGTCAAAGACTTATGATTTGGAGGTGAATAACACAGGTGATGAATGAACATATAAAAATTTTGCAGTTTTAATTTTAATAAAGAACAACTATTGATAAGCAAATATTCTATAAAAACAAAAATAAATGAATTTAGGAAAAGTTACCGATTTTAGCTTTTTCAGAATTTCAAAATATGATATACGTGTATAAACAACATTCCATTAATCATTAAATCCTCCAGCCAGATAGTTGATTAATGAAACTCAAAATATCTAGTTAACATACCATTGCAGTCAAATTCCTTACTACAATAGGTGTTTCAATTCAAATAAGTTTTTAGACTATTCTGGAGATACAAAAACAGTCCCAAGCATTATACATATTGACTTGAAAACAGGAAATGTTTATCTGAAAATTTGTGATGATAGAGATTTTACCTGTAATTATATATTGAACTATTTCCATCATCTGTTATTAATTATGAAATATATTAATTATGAAATATTTTTAAAAGATATCAAACTTTATTTAAACTTTTGAATACATTCAACTGTTAGCAAAGCATACAGATTAATTTATTACAACATTTTGAGTGCTGTTTTTTTCTCATCTCTTCTTCAAATGTTGCTGGCCTTACCAGTGACAATAGTAGCATGGAAATTGAACATTGGATTTTTAGTTTTGTGAATTTAAGGTAATGCTTGCTCTTACTAATTAGGCTATTCTGAAAAATCAAGTCACTAGAAATTTTATATATTTATCTATGAAGATTCTCTTGGTTTCTCCAGTTTTTTTAAGAGCAAGGTTAATGAGGGTTTTGAAATATTATGAATTATTTACATTAGACTGATTTACGAAGTTATCTACTATAAATGTGAATGGTTTATACAAATTTTACTTTTTACTTTCTGCCCATTATTTTTCTTGTCCAATGTATTTTAGGTGCATTTGGTTTTTCTTTTTAATCATTACTTTTTGCTCTTTTAATTACGTATTTTGAAATGAGTCAGATGATTTCAGCCATATATGTTCTTTCATATTCACATGGTATTTCATAGATGCAGTTTGTGTTTTATAGAAGTTAGAATTTTTCATAGGGCACTTATGACTTTGGAAAGCTATCTTAATATACTGATCACATATTTTCTTTAGTTTAGCTGCAATTACTAATATCTATGGATACCCTCTAATACCTATAATTGTTTTTTCTTATGATGTTTCTTTTAGTTGGCTATTTCATAATGATAGCTGATGGATAAGTATTTTTCATGAGAGTATATGCTATATGATTTTTCTTTTTCCAAGTTATTGGTTTCTGAATAAGAATTTTTATTCTGATTAGCGTGTGCGAGTTTTCTGTTGATTGTAATTTTGATTTTGC
This sequence comes from Epiperipatus broadwayi, assembly GCA_028023455.1. Taxonomy (NCBI): domain Eukaryota; kingdom Metazoa; phylum Onychophora; class Udeonychophora; order Euonychophora; family Peripatidae; genus Epiperipatus; species Epiperipatus broadwayi. The sequence continues at coordinate 11,178 of JAQFVV010013965.1, forward strand.
TACGAGGGAATCTTGTCAAAAGAAAATTAAGAACTGTAGTGTCTGTTCTTGTTTTAATTCTATTGTAAATTTAATTAAAAGAACATAATTATTGATAGTATCCAGAATGTTTGTAGTAATACTTTATCACATGGTCATAGAAAAGCCAGACTTTAATTGTAGATAGAATTTTATTTATGGTTGTAGTTTCAAGTTCTTCCATGTAAATATTGCTGATCAGAGATAGCAATAAGGAATCAAAAAGCATCTTTTGATTTTGTTGGAAGAATTCTATAGTATATAATAATAGTATGTTGTGCAGAATGTTAAGTGTAATTAAACTATCAATTGGAAGAATTATTCTGGTTTGTACACTACTATTGTTATTTAATCTTTTTTTACATTAGATAATGCTTCATCACAGAGTACTTTTGTGATTAAGTTTTTCACATCAAAATTTACCAATATGTCAGTTCTTTCACTTTTCATGTTGATTAATTCTACAATTTTCTTAGAATCTCTAACACAGAACTGTCTCTTGTATGCCAAAGGACTAAGAACATTAGAATTTTTGATATAGTGAGTTTTCAGAATTAACAATAGATCTTAATGGAGCCTGGCCTTTATTGATTTTAGATGACCACAAAGATGTGGAATTTTTGCCAAAATATGTCAATCTAATTTTTTCTGAATCATTGAAATAGCCGTGATCAGGGATGCTTTCTGAATAATATTTACAGTTGTGATTAATAGCTAGTATGAGACTTTTAGTCTGTTGGGAGAAGCTCTTATTGTATCATAATTACTATTATCCATTTACAAATGTTACATTGCTCTTGTTAGCAGGAAGAATGCTTATAGATTTGTCTAGTTTAAGATTTAATAGATTTTTCTCTCAACATAAGTGATGTTAGATTTGTATTGTTGGTGTCTCATTTTCCAACATAATTTTGCTTTCTCTTAACAAAGTCTCACTTGCAGTCTAAATAATTCTGTCTGGGAATGAATTAGAGGATTTAGTTATAAGCTTTTAGAAACTGATTGGAAAACTCTTATGAAATCTTTATCAGTAAATTTATTTTTTAACAAAGATTATATTGAGAAAAGTGTAAGACAGGGTGACTCCATATCTCCCAAAGTTTTACAGCAGTTCTGAAAGAAATATTGTGTGGATTAAAATGGGAAGCTAAAGGAGTGAAAGTAAATGGAGATTATTTAAGTCATTTACATTTTGCAGATGATATAGTCGTTTTTGCAACTTATGCTTCAGAGCTGCAGGAAATGTTGCAGGAGTTATCAGATAAAAGTAGAACTAAAGATAAATGTTAAAAAGACTAAAGTAATGTTTAATGGATTTTCTCAAAATATAAAAATAAAGATTGATTATGATGAGTTAGAATAAATTAACAGTTACAAACACCTTGGTCAGATTATTAATACAGATGGAAACATAATGGATGAAATTAATCATAGAATAAAACTTGGTTGGAGTGCTTTCGGTAGAAATAACTTGATACTAAAAGGAAATATACCTATGTGTTTGTAAAGGAAGATTTTTAATAAATGTGTTTTACCTGTTCATACTTATGTATCAATAATGAAAGAAAGAAACAGTGCTCTGGCAAAGACAGTACTATCAGGCTACTGAATTTTAGGCTATTAAGATCATATATAATTTTCAATGATCATCCAATTTTGACAGGCAATGTCTTCCAAATTATTTATGAGGACTAATAATTTTAATTTTAACAGTATACAAGCCTAACACGAGCATCAGTTTTGAAAGAAACTTTTTAAATTCCAACCATCAATAAAGATATTAAATGTATATATATATATATTTTGCTCTGTCTATTTTTTTTCTGACTCTGTATAATATCTTACTTTTTCCATACTTATTAAACCTATTATTTTGAAATTTCTTTGTGAGTATATGACATTTTTAGTTATTAAAATGACTCTAAAATTTAAAATACAATTTCAATTAATATTTATGCCTTGAATATTATTGTGAAAGGAAGTTTTGATAAACAGATCTTCGAATTATTGCTTGCGAATAAACAGCAAGCAAATAACACTTTATTTTTCGAAATAGTAATCTATAAACCGAAATATAATTTGTATATCTTTAAAATTTATTGAAAATATTAATTGAAAGTGTAAAAAAAAAGTTTTACAAACAATAATCTTTTAAAATAATACAGTTTTGAAAGAAATACTGCCGTAGGTAAAAAAATTGGCTTTTTAAAAAAAAAAAAAACATAGACCGATTTTTAGATTGTCAGTATATATATATCAAGCATTTATAATGCTTATGGTCTACACATGAATTATTTAAGCCTTTCATGTTTGTCATCAATGAACACAAACACTAAATAACACAGGATTAAACTCGGAATTTGATGATGATGATGATGATCACACCTTCTGTTCGTTATATAAATATTTATATAAAACATCTTGGTTTTATTTCCTGATCATCATACATCAGATCCTATCTCAGATGGGCTCATGAATATTCATTCATAAAGGTTTTATTAGAATGTCTATGCTTTAAACCATCCTAAACGAATATTTCATTCGCTGATATTATTATCGCAATTCACTTGGTAACAATCTTACTTTTTTCAGCTCCAAACATAAGCATGTAAATTCCAATACTTATGCATTGGAGATGAGATTATAGAGAAAATGTTGCAAAGTCCCTAAATAAATTAAATAAAAGTATAACTAATTTATTTAGCAATTTTCGTTCAAATTCAAAACTTAAATAAACAAATGGAATAATAAAATTACTGAATATCATATAAAAATAAAAAACCTAAAGATTAATTGTAATTACATTCATATCGGCCTTTCAAGCCAAATTGTGCAAACGCTTTTGCGAGTGTTAAATAATAAATGAATACCGTCTGACCATAACAAGATATAGAATTTATGCAGGAATAAAAGGAATCCTCTTATTCCTACGACTCAAATATTTATATATGAGCAAATCTGAAGTACTGGCACAGAAGGTGTGTCTATAGAACAGTCACTTTAAATTACTATATATAACATATGAATGAATGATGCCGATGAAATTTACTAGAATTTACTGAACGTCATTCCCACTGAAACTTAATCATATATATAAATCAGCATTTATTTTTATAGCGTCTGTATACAATTGTAATTACATTCATATCGGCCTTTCAAGCCAAATTGTGCAAACGCTTTTGCGAGTGTTAAATAATAAATGAATACCGTCTGACCAATACAAGATATAGAATTTATGCAGGAATAAAAGGAATCCTCTTATTCCTATGACTCAAATATTTATATATGAGCAAATCTGAAGTACTGGCACAGAAGGTGTGACTATAGAACAGTCACTTTAAATTACTATATATAACGTATGAATGAATGACGCCGATGAAATTTACTAGAATTTACTGAACGTCATTCCCACTGAAACTTAATCATATATATAAATCAGCATTTATTTTTATAGCGTCTGTATACAATTGTAATTACATTCATATCGGCCTTTCAAGCCAAATTGTGCAAACGCTTTTGCGAGTGTTAAATAATAAATGAATACCGTCTGACCAATACAAGATATAGAATTTGAGTCGTAGGAATAAGAGGATTCCTTTTATTCCTGCATAAATTCTATATCTTGTATTGGTCAGATGGTATTCATTTATTATTTAACACTCACAAAAGCGTTTGCACAATTTGTCTTGAAAGGCCGATATGAATGTAATTACAATTGTATACAGACGCTATAAAAATAAATGCTGATTTATATATATGATTAAGTTTCAGTGGGAATGACGTTCAGTAAATTCTAGTAAATTTCATCGGCATCATTCATTCATACGTTACATATAGTAATTTAAAGTGACTGTTCTATAGTCACATCTTCTGTGCCAGTACTTCAGATTTGCTCATATATAAAATTTGAGTCGTAGGAATAAGAGGATTCCTTTTATTCCTGCATAAATTCTATATCTTGTATTGGTCAGATGGTATTCATTTATTATTTAACACTCGCAAAAGCATTTGCACAATTTGGCTTGAAAGGCCGATATGAATGTAATTACAATTGTATACAGACACTATAAAAATAAATGCTGATTTATATATATGATTAAGTTTCAGTGGGAATGACGTTCAGTAAATTCTATAAATTTCATCGGCGTCATTCATTCATACGTTATATATAGTAATTTAAAGTGACTGTTCTATAGTCACACCTTCTGTGCCAGTACTTCAGATTTGCTCATATATAAATATTTGAGTCGTAGGAATAAGAGGATTCCTTTTATTCCTGCATAAATTCTATATCTTGTATTGGTCAGACGGTATTCATTTATTATTTAACACTTGCAAAAGCGTTTGCACAATTTGGCTTGAAAGGCCGATATGAATGTAATTACAATTGTATACAGACGCTATAAAAATAAATGCTGATTTCTAAAGATTAATTGTAAATATACCAACACATTTATAACTATATTTTATCATCCTTTAAAGTGATTCATATTTAAGTAGAGGGAAAAATTATTTAATCATTCTGTTTAAAAATAAATCCAAAATTTATGCATAACAATTTTTAAAATCTCTATATTTTAATATTATAAGGTATTTTTTCAATTTTCTTACATCTATAAGTGATAAAACAAATCCGCACATTAGTTCAAAAGAGGTTAGAAAACTTATCATCATTCAACTATTTCTCATCTGAATTATTCCCAAGTTCCTGCTCATTAATTTTAGAGTAAATTTTGTGGTTTACTCAACCTGTTGCTTGATCATGCAAACTAGATAAAAGCAAGCAATTAGAAAAACATTTCTGTAAGTAAAAAGCTAAAGTTCGCTTTTCACTCTATTTTGGGGATTTTTCTTGGCGCTTTTCTGAAGTTGAAAAAAGCTATATTGTCCAACTTTGTCTGGTACATTTTGGCTTCCCTTTAAATAAGTTACACATTACAACTGACTGGTAATATGTCAGTGCTGAGACGTATTATAAAACTGAACGATTTGAAACAAGATACAATCATTAGGCAAGCTAGAATTGTTTTTTTATTTAAAGGTGGATGATATATAGACTGGGATTTCCACAGACCTTACATCTGCTTTTCCCTGCTTTTTTATTCATCTTTTGATAAGCCAATGAAAATCTTTCCAGAAAGCCTATATGTGTTTTATCATACTTTTAAGCCTTGCATTTAGTTTTTTATGGATTCATAATTGTTTTAATAACATTTGATTATGGTTACTCTATCAAAAAACTAAATTAGTTGTTTATTTAATTTTCTCTTTCAAAAAATAGATTGTAACCTTAATAAATTTATTAATACAGGTTATGAAATATATAATTTTATAAGTTAATCTATGAGAAATATGGAAAATTTTAAAAAGTTTTAGAATTGTTGATTAGATATTTTATTATGAATCATAAACTTTAAATTATACATGTACATGCATAAGAAACAATTGAGATAAACTTTTATTACACATTTTTAGTTCATTTTATTCCCATAATTTTTAATCTTATTCAGAAATATTGCCCATTTTGAGCTCATTTCATTGCAGCAAATTGTAACATAGATTCAGTTAAAGTAGCATAAATCCAAAACATTACAATACCCATCACTTAAAATGTAAAGACAATGAAATGGTTATTATTATTTGTCATTAGTTAACTTTAAACTAATGCTTTTCATTTCTTCTATAGCCTCCAAAAAATCATACATATTTTTTCTATACATATTCGGTTATCTATCATTGTTTATATTTATTTATGGTCATAAAAGAGTGAGATGCATGTTAAAAAGTATTGCTTGTTATTGATGATCACATTATTCTAGGTTCTATTTCATTTCCAGACTGTTAACCAATTGAACACACAACTATGACACCAAACATTTTTACAAGTAATCTATCATTTATCAAAATTGACAGTCATTATATAGTCATGTATATATTCAATTTTAACTTTCCAATAACCACTGAACTACTGCTAAACACTGGGAATAGGCCACAAGTGTAGTTCCAATTAACAAATAATACCAGGCATTCTGAAAATATTATATAGATATCCGTAGGAAATCTCATCTAATGTCCTTTTCAAATGAAGTGTGACTATCTTTCCATAAATAGCTCTAATAAATTAATTGTGAATATAAATATGATAAATACGCCTGCATGATTACTCAATCACATATATATATATATATATTTACTTAGAAAATACATTATGACACCATTTGCAGTCATTACAATACTTTGTTTCATCAATTTTTATCTCAGTAAAGAAAAAGCGTTTAATAATATATCCTCAATTTTAGGCAATATATTCCATTATTATTTGAAGAACATATAAGAACTCCTAACCATTCTTAATTAACCTTTCAATTGTTTATTTCATTTAGAACTCGTAGCTAATTTAAGTGGGACCAAAATGCTATTTACGGTTTTTGGACATAGCATACGCCATCTCTTGGTCAATTTTGGTCACAATTTCTTCATTTTAGGCTTATTTTATATGAAATTCAAAATTTAAAATTGTAGTTCTAAAAACATCTGCATATAGCGTTATATTTTGGACAAAAAATCTATTTCTTTTGCTGGCTATTGATGCTAAGACCAGTCTCTTTTCTCTGATTGGATTCCTGCCAAATTTGAAAATTTTCTTGTAGGCGTTTCTAAATGACAAATTCAGAAACTAAACGAAAATGTTCACGTTCATAATTGATTTTGATGTAAATAATTATATTTATTGTAATTTTTTACATTTATAAATAAGATTTTACAATACTTTATCGAAATATAAAGTTTGATTCAGAAAATTTTAAATCTTACAAAAAAAATACATTTGCAAAAGTAATCTCTTTTCATGACTAGTTGTTAACACCTAACAACTCTAATTTGAATAATAGGCGTTTCTAAATAAATCAAAATAAAATCTTTTACGCATTCCTATTTTGAAGTAAATAATTATATCTATTGTAATTTTTTACATTCATTATAAGATACTTTATCAAAATATAAAGTTTGATTGGAAAAATTTTAAATATTACCAAAAAAATACGTTTGGGGAAATGATATCTCTTCAGAAAAGTAGATTATTTTTATGGCTAAAAACTGAATAATGACATCACGGATTGGTTGAAATATAATTCTTTTGTTTTACCACTGGCTATTTTTTAAACGTTTTTTCTTATATTTTTCTTCAGTTATTAACATTATTTTTAATTTTTCGTTACATTTAACCAATTTAAATCTAAAATTATTCAATTTTTAGAAGTTGAATTAAAAAAATTCTGTGTATTTTAGATTAATCTTTTAACAATAGAAACTGACTGGAAATGGACCAATACAAAAATTAGACAAAGATTAACTCTGTTAAATAAATTGAAAGAATCAGTTAATTAATATATGTTGATGTTATTTTTTTTCAAAATATCGCACTTACATTCTGAACAGTGGTTTTCATTTGACACTATTTAAAATTCAAATATATATATATATATAATTTTATTCAGATCTTGGCTGGTCTTATGATCTTCTATGGAGAATTTATAATTCATAGGGAATAAACTGAAAGTATATTCACATGCCTTACTATTTAAATATACTTCATGCTTCCTATTTTCAAAATTCTAAATTAAATTTTGAATAGCGTTTTTGACAGTTCTCCGATATAATTTATTTTATTTTAATATTACTTAGCTCTCGAATAACATTATGGCCTTCATCAGACTATATTTCACTGTTTTTTTTTTCATTTTATTGTTTTGTCACTCTTCCTATTTTATAGCAACTAGTAGTATGTTTATATTCATTCTGTGTTGACACTTTCATTGTTTGTAGCATGCTTTTAATTTTTAAATAGAGTATTTATTTAGGTTGTTTTTTTATACATACAACTTTTCAAAAACCATTTATTCTTAACAGAAATACAGGTTTGTAAATACTGTAGGCCATTCTTATTCTCATCAAAAGCTCAACTTTTATTTATACACTGAAAATTTGTCAGAAGTGATGGAGTCCTTCCTCATTTGACTTTCTTCATAAAGACCTGATTGTCTTTTTTCATTTCCACACTAGACTTTTTTCTTATCTCAGTAACATTACTTGAATATGGACATTTCTATGATCTTTTAGAAGTATGTTGTTGCTTTGGACTTGGGAGACATTGTTAATGTCTTTCTATGCATATTTTATCTATAATTATACTTTTATTTATTCTTCGATTTTTTTGAATGAATAAAGTTGTTGGTATCATTTACTTTCACACATATGCTCAGTGTATGATTGACATACTTTATATTTGATAGTTTATTCAATTAATTGAAATTTCTTTCTATATTCTAAAAGCCATTGAATAGTTGACAGTCCTGATCTTCAATTATACGATGGACAGTGAAGATTCTCAGTTTAGCCAAATGCTGTTTGAAGATAAATTGACCAGGTTTATATCTTTTCTGAAAGACTTGATATGTTAATTATCTTAATATTTTTCACTCCAATAATTTGCCAGAAATGCCTCTTTATAACGTTGAACAATCTTGTGTTGATGAACAGAGAATATCACAATGCTTGAGATACTCTCTGTAAATGGCGGTGAGCTATTGCCATTTTATTTTCTTGGGCATCACGTTTAAGCTAAAAACATTTTTTTAACTGCTTAAGTGTTCAATTTGTACTTAATCAGCTATCTTCTAAGTGTACTATTCTTCAAAAATTGGATCACTGTGCTAGATCCTTATTAAGTGAAACAAGGATCAACCTTGTCATCTCTTAAATTATTATTTAAAGCTCTGTTTAATTTTTCTCCATGGGCTTTGTCCTAAAATTTTTTTAATTCTTCATAATTTTTTTCCGCATGAGTTTTAGACTGATATTTTTTAATTATTTTATTTCTGTGTTTCTGGCTTAACATTCTTAACTATTTGATTTCTCTTACTAATTTCTACAATTTCCTTTATATTCTCTTCCATATTTAGTATAGCTACTTTATTTTGCTGATAATTTAATATAGCTATTTTATTTACCATTACATTTTATACATTTTGTGCTCCTATGTGAAGCATTTGGATCTCTATTTTGTTCAGCTTTTTTTTCTGCTCTATTTAATCTTCGTGTATATTTTTATTATTTAACTAATTTTATCCCCCCCAGCATTTAGTCATCCTTTTTAATATACCTTGATTTTTCAAGCATTATTTCTTTTTTTCTTTTTTTATTGCTGTCACCATCATTTGATTAAGTTCTTTATATATTTTTTTAATTTCACAGTAATTTTATTATTTTTCTGTAACATTATTTTTATCTTATCTTTTGTTCTTCAACTTCATTGCTGACTTTCTTTAGTTTTATTTAACCTTTCCTCTGTATTTTCTTTATAAACACCATTTCCTTTCTATATTTATCCCTTACTGCTTTAACCTCATTTATTTCAATTACATTATTTAAATTATTTTTCCATTTATTTTCCTTTTTATGTTTATTTTCAATACTTCCTTTTTTATTTTATACATCATATTATTCACTTCTTTTTTAAAACTTTCCATCCATAATTTATCTTTCATATCAATTACATTATTAAAATCCTTGTTTTATAATAATATATACCATAATTACTCTCCAAATCTTTTTGAGCTATGTTTCTTACCAATGTCTGTACTTCTATTATATCTTTATTTTTGAATACTCTATATGGTACATATTTTATACTTTTATTTAATTTTTTTTTCCTCAGTTAGCTCAATATTTGTTAAATTACAAATCTTTTGTTAATATTTATCAAGACCTTTTTTATAATCTTTAATTTCATTTCCATTCTTCAACCTATCCATTTTCTTGTTTTGTCTTATTATTGTATTTTTATTTATAATGTCCATGTTTTCATTACATAATTTCCTAAAAAAATCTTTTTCTTTAAAAGTTATTCCTTTATTCAAAAACTGTTTAATATTACTAATATATTTATATACTTAACTTTTCATTTTATAACTTTAATATATTTCATTAGAATTTTCTTCTCAATCTCAATATTCTTCACATAATTTCTTTTATCACTTAATCTTTTCCTTAGTTTATCCAACCTTATAAAATTTGGTATAACTTCATATTTTTCACAATCCTTTAAAAATTTTATATTATTTTTCAAATTATTTAATGTCATTACTAATTTCCATCTTTAATTGACCATTTTAAATGTATCTCCATCATCCAGTCCTCTAAGATATTCCCAAAACATTTTAAAATTATGTATATTCTCCATAATCATATATTGTACACTCAAATACTGCTTCTTTATAATCTTTATTTTCAGTGTTTTCACTTCTTATGAAAGTAATATAATTTTCTTATTCCTTTTCCTATTTATTGATTTCTACTTTAACATATCATTCCATTTACAACTTTCTTAAACATTTTATCAATTATCTTTATTTATATCAAAACTAACAGTTTTGACTGTCCTGCAGTCATCATCAGAACTACAATATTCAAATATATAATTACATAATTAATACATGTATACACATATTCTTATATATGATTGAATACACAAAATAAACAAAAATAAAATATACATTTTAACCTGACGATTATAAATATTCATTTCCCGTTTTATTACTTTACTCTTAAATAATTCTATCAATATCACTTTGTTTGATTTTTTTAAAAAAAATAGGTACTACTCGGTTCGCTGTACTGTGCTGCTAGGTAATACTGCAGTACCCATCAAAAACCATCAAAAAGCATGCAAGTGATAAATTTCTATCTGAAATCGCTGAAATCGATGTAAAATTAAAACAAAAAATCGACCAAATCATTCTAAAATACTAATCAAAAAGAAATCGAAGAAATCACACTAAAATCCAAATTACAAAAACAAGAAATTGAAGAAATCCTGTGAAATACAAATTCCAAAAACAGAAATTGCTGAAATACATAAAACACCCCCCGTCTGCATGAAGAAATCAATCAAAAATATGTAAAATATAAATTATAAAAACGAAAAAAATTTATGAATGCTATTTTCTAGTGTCTATGAAATCAAACGAAGCGATAATTAGAAATATCAAAAATGCTATTTAATGCTATTTTCTAGAGCCTATAAAATAAATCAAAAAGTGTAATATTAAATATCAAAAAAATTAATATATGCTAAACACTATTTAATGTTTATTCAAAAACCTATAGAATAAAACAAAACAATAATGAGAAAAAGTGTGGATGGTAAGAAAAATGAATTGCACTACATTAAAGAAAACATCCCTCTGACTTTCAACATGATTTTGTGGAATATCAACAAACAAAAAACCTAATTAACCTACTTTTCAAAAAAATAATACTAAATTTCATCAATATTTAAAAAATAAAAAACGTTCAATAGTAGTTTTGAATCTCTATATATTTCTTTATGATGAAACTAGGGTGGATAAAGCATATTTCATTATCTAAACTAGGAAGTAGAATGCATATTTCATTATCTAACTAAAAGATATAATAATAATTTACAACCCTTAATAACAGACTAATACATATTAAGTAATTAAATATAGATAACAATGAATGCATAGTGATCTGTTATTATCTCTTAGAATATATTTCAAAGCAGAAATTTATATCAGCTAAAAAAGCAATGAGAACATTACACCAGAGAGCTTCTAATTGTCTTTCCCAAAAATTTATTAAATTAATTATGCTCTGCTTTGAAATTATGGCATATCATAACATATGAATTTAGAAATGAAATAAAATAATTAGAATTGAAAATAGCAATGGCTGCAGATAATAGAAAGGTTAAAATAATAACTGATTACAATTACAGAGCAAAACTCTCCATACAGTATTGCCACCTGTGCTAAACAAAGTAATCAATGGACGCCAGAAGGCTTGTGCATAAAATCCCTATCTAATGCCTACTCATCCAATATCCCCAGACTAGTTTCTGGCTTGTGGCCTTCGTCAGTGAGAGCTTTGGATCTGAGAGCGCTGCATCTAGATCTTAGGATCTAATGCAACCCTCTAGCAACCACCTTTTATCTCTACTTAACTACAAAACTATGAGAATAAAATTGAAAACACAAAAATATTTTCAATCTAAGCTCAATAGCTTATATAGTCATATGGGTCTGAACTCAGTTCAGCACCCATACATTTTGGTGTCTTTGGCTCTTTTACAACCATAGCCACCACTATCCTATTAGGTAGGATTGGTATTAAACCATTAAGCATCACATGATCACATTTCCTATACTAGCACATTAATTGTTGATAAACAGAGCAAAACTCTCCATACAGCATTGCCACCTGTGCTAAATAGAGTAATCAATGGACACCAGAAGTCTTGTGCATAAAATCCCTATCTAATGCCTACTCATCCAATATCCTATACTAGCACATTAATTGTTGATAAACAGAGCAAAACTCTCCATACAGTATTGCCACCTGTGCTAAACAGAGTAATCAATGGATGCCAGAAGGCTTGTGCATAAAATCCCTATCTAATGCCTACTCATCCAATATCCCCAGAAACTAGTCTGGGGATATTGGATGAGTAGGCATTAGATAGGGATTTTATGCACAAGACTTCTGGCGTCCATTGATTACTCTGTTTAGCACAGGTGGCAATACTGTATGGAGAGTGTTGCTCTGTTTATCAACAATTAATGTGCTAGTATAGGAAATGTGATCATGTGATGATTACAATTACATCAAAAATTATTAAAAAGTAGGGATTTTATTTTAACAAAAATTTTAAGTAATTGAGAATATATAATTTAATAAATGTTCATTAGAGCTAACTTTATTTAAATATTATAAGTTTTTAAAATAGTTTTATAGAGCTCTGTGGTAAAGAAATGTTACCAATTTTTTTCCAGGCTCTTTTTTGCCATTTGTCATAGGTAGTTGAACTTCTCCATCCTGGTGAAATCAAATTTGGCCATTTCTAGATCTCTCCATTAGTAACAAAATATGGGGTTTATATCTTAAATTTTACCCCTCTATTGTAATTGCTTACAACATAGATTTTCAGCATAAAAATCCATTAGCTATCAAAAAATAAAATTAATTTAAAATCCATTACAACTCTTCTTTAAAATTATAAAATTTCACTTTCTATTGTTACATTTCTTAACTTAGTTCTTTTATCTTAGTAAAACAAAGGTGATCCCCAAGTAAATAAAAAATGGCACTGTGTAGATCACTTTTATTTTTACTTTAACAAAATTTGTTATTTTTAAAATTAACATTTAATCTATATGCAATTTTAAAAGTTAGAAACTGATAAATAGCTGTGTAAACATTTTGTTTTATATGTATGTTATTTGAGATTCTTAGGAAAATAATGAATTAAATCCATACATCTATACAAACTAAAGATTCAAAAAAAGAAGTATAATCACACTGTAACACATTACACATCACAGTTTGTACTTTGACATGAAATGTGATGTAATAGACCTTTCACATGGAAAATATAATTTCTTGGGATGACAAATTTAATCAAAATGTAACTTAACTAGTCTTTTGAAATACCTGCTTAGTTTTATTATGATGTATTAATTATTTTTGACTACTAGAAATGAAAGTTGTTGGGATTATTTTTATTTTTTGACAGAGTTAATATTGATTTCTTTTTTACACAGATGAATACAATATTAAACATGCACAAATATTCAGGCAACATTTCAAAAACCTGCACTAAAATTTAAATAGCATCTTTTTGGTAATTTTTTTTTACTGAAAATGTTAAAAATTTGGGATATCCCAAAGACAGGACATGAGGCAATGAATTTCTTCCAAAGTAAAAGTGTTCTGCCCTTCCAAAAACTATTCATCAATGTCCATCAAATGACACTTTATGGAAGTGCAAGGGCACAATGGAAATGCAACATTGGTATATGTCAAAGTTGCATAGCACTTTGAAAAAAACCTGGTTTGAGGGCTGCAGATTATCATTTGTCACAGCCATCTGAATCATTTATTATTGGAGTAAAAACCAATTGTCCCTACAATTGGAAATAAATGATTTGGATTTGAATAGAAACACTACCATTGCATGGAAGCAACATTTGAGAGAAACCTGTAAAAAAGTCTGCTATCTTGCCCATCTGGAAAAATCAGAGGCCCAGGAAACATTGTAGAGGTTGATGAAACTATATTTATTAAATGCTAAAACTAACAGGGAAGAATTTTTTTCACAACAGTGTTTATTTGGTGTTTTATTTAGAGAAACAAAAGTGTTTCATGATCACTATTCCATGTCAAACAACATCTATTTTTTTAGATGTCATTAAACAACATATAGCACCAGGATCTTTCATATATTCTGATTGTTGGAAAGCCTGCAAAAGTGATGAATTGAATGCTGCAGGTTACCAACATTTCAAAGTAAATCACACATATAATTTTGTTGATCCTTCTACTGGAGCACATACATAAAATGTAGAAAGACTTTGGGGGCTATTAAAATGGTGTAATAAAAGAAAGGGACCACTCAAATTCACATGGAGTCATACTTAATCGAATTCATGTGGCAATGACTGCATCATGATGAAGATATAATAGATGCTATATTAAAAGCCATTAGTATACCATCATTGTAAGTTTTACAATTTTATAAATTGCTGTAATCCATCCACATCTTGTGTTAAATTATTTTTTAATCTGCAGTTGTTAAGTGTGCTGCACTCTGTATGAACAAGCTTCTCTAAATAATTTTGCTCCAGTAAGCCTCAAAATTTGAATGCTTCTCTAAATAATTGTGCACCAAAAGCTTAAAATTTGAACATTCTGTTTGTTTATTTTCAAATTGCATTTGGAAGTTATATTTTGCAGAACTACCTTCTTTAAATTATTGTTTGCTAAAGCCTGCTGTTAATTTCTGCCACCATTGTTATATTTTTTAAACCACCAAATAAACACTGTTGAACTACCTTCTTTAATATGCTGTTATGAGTTAAGTGCATTGCAACCTGTTTGAATAAGCTTCTTTAAATAATTTCACTCCAATAAGCCTCAAAATTTGAATGTTTCTCTAAATAATTTTGCACCAAAAGCCTAAAAATTTGAACATTCTTTTTGCCTATTTTCAAATTGCATTGGGATGTTATATTTTGCAGAACTACATTTTTTAATTATTTTTTTGCTAAAGCCTGCTATTAATTTCTGCCATCATTGTATTTTTTAAGCCACCAAATAACCACTGTTGAACTATCTTATTTAATCTGCTGATATTATTTAAGTGTGCTGCAATCTGTTTGAACAAGCCTGGAAAAAAATTGGTAATATTTCTTTGCCACAGAGCATTATAAATCTATTTTAAAAACTTATAATATTTAAATGAAGCTAGCTAGAATGAATTTTCATTATAAATTTTCAATTAGTTAAAATTCTTGTTAAAATAAAATCCCTACTTTTTAATATCTTTTCTGTAACTGTAATCAGTTATTATTTTCACCTTCCAATATTCTGCAGTCATACCTATTTTCTATTCCAATTATTTTATTTCGTTTTTGAATTCATATGTTATTATATGCCATAATTTCAAAGCAGAGCATAATTAATTTAATATTTTTTGGGAATGACAATTAGAAGCTCTCTAGTGTAATGTTCTAATTACTTTTAGCTGATATGAATAACTACTTTGAAATCTATTCTAAGAGATAACAGATTGCTATGCACTCATTGTTATCTATATATAATTATTTAATACATATTACTTTGTTATTAAGGCTTGTGAATTATTATTGTATCTCTTAGTTAGATAATAAAATATGCTTTCTCCTCCCTAGTTTCAATAAGGAAATATCCTTTCACATCCCTAGTTTTATCATAAAGGAATATATGCAGATTCGAAACTACTGTTGAAGGTCTTTCATTTTTTAAATATTGATGAAATTTAGTATTAATAAATTTTTGAAAAGTAGGTTAATTAGGTTATTTGTTTGTTGATACTCCATAAAATAGTGTTGAAAGTCAGGGGAATTTTATTTAAATGTAGTGCAATTCATTTTTTTATGCCATCCAATATTTTCTAATTATTGCTATGTTTTATTTCATAGGCTTTTGAAAAAAAAACATTAAATAGCATTTAGCATACATTAATTTTTTTAATATATCCAATTATAGTTTTTGATTTATTTCATAGGTTTAGAAAATAGCATTAAATGACATTTTTCATTTTTCTAATTATTACTTTGTTTGATTTAATAGGCATTTGAAAATAGCATTTATGATTTTTTTGTTTTTGTAATTTGTATTTTACTTTTTTTTTTGATTGATTTTTTCAGGTAGAGGAGGGTTGTGTTTTAAGAATTTGTATTTAACAGCAATTTCTTCAATTTCTTGTTTTTGTAATTTGGATTTTACTTATTTTTGATCGACTTGCAGAGGAGGTTGTGTTTTATGTATTGCAGTGATTTTTGTTTTTGTAATTGGTATTTTAGGGCAGTTTCTTTGACTTCTTTTTGATTTGTATTTTAAAACCATTTGCTTGATTTCTCATTTTAATTTTACATCAATTTCAATGATTTTGGATGGAAATTTATCATTAATCATGGGTACAGCAACATTACCTATGGATACAATACAGCTAACTAACTAGTACCAAAAATTATTATTTACTAGAATTATAAACTTTAACATTTATTCTACTATTTAATACATATTATTGTCATTTTACTTATATTATAAATCAACATCTAACCTTTTCTTATTTTTATTAAATATTTTTAATTATCAATTAACTTTTCCCACATTACAAATTACTTTTTTTCATCACAGAAATTACCTACCTCTTTACGATCCTATTTCTAAAAACCCAATTGACAAATTTTTTAAAATTTGTACATTTATTTAACACCTCCCTCTATTGTCATTCTCATCAACTTTATTCTTTTAACGTTTTTCAAATTCAAACTATTATTTATAATAATTGCTTATAAAATTATTGCCTTTACCCCAAAATCTCTAGTAAGATTTGGTTTTATAATCTTAATCAATATTGCCTCTTTAATTTTCCTATCCCTTCTATTATTTGTATAATTAATCATTTTTATACTATCTTTCTCAAACCTATGACCTGTTTCTAATAAATGTAAATAAATAAGTGATCTCATCATATTTATGTTGAATTAATATTGTATAAATTGAATTCTTTGTTTCTCCTACATAATTGGTTTTTATATTTTTACTTTTACATGATTTGCATTCAATTTTATATACTCACATTATGCATTTTTATACTTTTCTCACATACTTATTATCTAATATATTAAGTATGTTCTTCCTTTATTATTTACTATCTTAAATTTTATTACCTTATTAAACTTTTTGCTAATTCTAATAATTATTTTATTCATACTTTTTATACTACTATTATTATAAGTTTTAATGCCTATATATTTATTCTTATCTATTTTATTTTTTCTACATACTATTCTATTATTTTTATCAATTTTTTCTTCTGAATTTTCCATACTTTCTTCTATACCTTTTTCTGGATATTTATTATTTCTAAACTCCTCTAATTGTCAAATGTAGCTATGTTTTATAATCTATATTATTTCAGCAATAATTTCAAGCTTTATATATTTTTGAATTTATACTACTTATTTAATATTTAAGATTTATATTTGAATTTCAATTACTTATTCTGTAATCTGCATTGGTTTTTTTTATATACATATGTCTCTAGCCTGCATTCACCAGTTTTATATGATTTCTTTAACAAAATATCTAAATAAGATAACTTATTATCATTTACTTTTTCTATTGTAAATTTTATATTTTTATCTAACCTATTTTTTTCAAGATACATATCTATTTGACTTTGGCTCTTGTTAAAAATCAATAAATAATCATCAAGATATATTTTCATAAAAATTGGACCATTACTATTATTATTTATTAAATCTTCCAAATATATATATATATATATATATCACTACATACTCCACTTAATTCTCCTCCTATTAGTAATTCCTTTTTTTGTTCATAATATTCACCATGAAATGAAAATGTAATCTTCTTACAACTAATTCTCATTATTTTTCTCAATTTTTTTAAAGGTATTTTAATTACTTTTTATTCATCATCTTTTTATCTTTTTATTGCTAACTCTATTGCTTCTTCCACATTTATATTCATGGACATTGACACAACATCTACTTTTACCATAGTCAACTTATAATTAGTATATTCATTTATATTACTATATTTATATTATATTCATTTATGTTATCTTTCATTTCTTTTATTAACTCTTTATTATTTTTAATATGAAAATTATTTTTGTCAGTAATATATTTCTTAAAAATATTATTTGATATCCATTTAGATATTCTATAAAAATATGAATAATTATTATTAATAATAGTTTGAATTTGAAAAAGGTTAAAAGAATAATGTTGAAGAAAATGACAATAGAGGGAGTTGTTAAAAAACTGTACAAATGTTGAAAATTTTGTCAGTTGGGTTTTTAGAAATAGGACAGTAAAGAAGGAGGTAGTTTTTGTAATATAACAAAGTAATTTGTAATGTGGGATAAGTTAATTGATAATTATAAAATATTTAAAAAAAATAAGAAAATGTTAGAAGTTGATTTATAATATAAGTAGAATAATAATAATAATAATAATAATAATAATAATAATAATAATAATAATAATAATAATAATAATAATAATAATAATAATAATAATAATAATAATAATAATAATATGTATTAAATAGTAGAATAATTGCTAAAGCTTATAATTATAATAAATAATATTTTAAAAAAAAATAAATTAAAGTGATATAAAATAAATATTGATGAATTATTTAAGAGTAAAGTAATAAAATGGAAAATGATTATTTATAATGGTCAGGTTAAAATGTATGTTTTATTTTTGTTTATTTTGTGTATTTAATTATGTATATGAATATGTGTATAAGTGTATTAATTATATATTTGAATATTGTAGCTCTAATAATGACTGCAGGACCGTCAAAACTGTTAAGAAAGTTGTAAATAGTATATGTCTCTAAATATATAGAATTATTTATCTCTTTTTATATATTGCATTATTTATATATTTTATAATGTTAAACATTACTTTAACATTTTTTTAATAATATCCTACATAAATATTATACTTTGTAAAATTTTGATTTTGTATTTATCTTGGGATGGATGATAATTAATCATTCTTTCCACCTTCTCCCTTTCACATACCCTCATCCTGTTACAATATATCCTTAATTTACAATGAAATTTTATTTTAGTATTATGCACTTTGACAAAAACGATTTTAACCCCAAAATGGTCAATTTCTCAATGAGCTGTTCTGGGATGGGTTTAGTAGTTTCATACAGTGTTTAAAAGCAGAAGTTAAAAGGAAAATAAAATATAGTATGTTGACAATATAGGTATCTAACTTATAAATTTTGCAAGTAAATTTCATTGTAAACTTATTTAATTAATAAATACTAGATCAGTTATGATTTTTCTCTAAGTATGCAGATATTTTTCAAAATAAATCTATTTCAAATATACATTTACTAAAGAACAAATTAATTTTATATTGTATATGTTATGATAAAAATGATTAATTTGATTATTATGCTTAATCAACAGTTATCTAGCATAATCGACAATTATTTCTGTGAGCTTGATAAATTTTATTAAATTTATCATCTTTACTGTCTATCCTCTATATAAATACTCTTTTCTCTGTTGTCTGATTGGTGAATATATTAATGTTTGTCTGATATCAGGTATCAAATTCACAAAGAAGTGTATTTTGAAATGAAAACATTATCTGTTCCACCATTAAACCATAATATTTTTAGAACCATTTTATGTAAAGGAATAAAACTTTTTGGGAAAAAATAAGTTCTGAAAAAATTCAGTACATGCTGCTTTTAATTAGAACTGCAGGATAGATATAATATTTAAATTGCGAAGAAAATTTGATTGCAGTACATAAATTCATGTTTGAAATATGATATTTAGTGAGGGGAAAAATAGACGTTATAGTATCATATTTATATTTTGTTTTGGTTAGCTAATGATAACTTTTATGTGAAGATTTATCAGAAGGAAGGCGTCATTAATAAAAAAAATGCTCTCTTGGAAGAAAAATCAGTATATGTACTTTGAATTACAGAGTATTGTATTTAATGCATGAAGAAAATGTGATTACAGAACATAAATTCAGGTTTGAAATATGATATTTATAGAAAAAAAGTAGATACTATAGTTTAGTATTTCCTTTTAGTTTTGGTTAACTACTATTTTTACATTTGTGCAAGGAAAGTAATATAAAATAATTCTACCATTATTAAAAAAATTCTCAGAAAAAAAAATCAATACATGTACAGTCAAAAACAAAGTCATCATTAACAGTATTCTGTCAAATGGTCAGATCAAGAAAGTAATCATATCATCAATTTATTCATTTTTTCATTTCATACTTTTCCTTGCCCTGCTTTTCAATTCCATGTAACTCTTCCCATCTTGTATATCATCTAACTATATCAATCTCTTCAATCCTTTCTTTTTATTTCCACTCACTATTCCTGTCAAAACATTCCTTAAACTATAATTTCTTCTTAACATATGTCCACTCCAGTTTCTTTTTCTTTCTCTTATTTTCTCGATCAGTCTTTTTTTTTTTCATTCACTCTTTTGAAAACTACTTCATTTATTATTTTACTTGTCCAATTTATTTTTTCATTCTTCTCCATGTCCACATTTCAAAGAATCCCAATTGGTTCCTAATTTTATTACCCCTTGTCCATGTTTCACAACCATACTGTAATCAGTTGGATACACAACTGCACTAAAAATAAATAGTTGGCAGCATGATCCTCAGGTTTAAGCATATAGAATTATTCAATTATTGGGGGAAATAATATTTAATTTCCCTATACATTTTTTAATGGCTCTTTATTTAATTAAATATTTTGAGTCCCAGTATCATAGTATGAGAATTCGCAAACATTAAATTTGTTAAATAATAATATGATTTTAATTTGGAACTATTTAATAAAAGTTATAAGTGATTGTAGAGTGGAGAGACAATTGTGAAAGAATCTAAACAAGTATTTTTTTTTACTCTCTTGTTTAGTAATTATAATTAATTAGTAGGTTTAATTTAAATTATGAAAATGTACTAAGAAAAAAAAATAATTTCTTTTTTTGGGGTCTTATTTAATAAATATTGATTTTCATTTTTTTAGAAAAATACAATTTTATGTTTAAGAGTATTCTAAAATTAGAGTTAGATAAACTGAATCAATGATTGTTATCTTTGATTTTAAAATTTTTGTTTAACAAACTTTTAGTTACTATAAAGAAATAAGTTAATGAATTTAAAATTGATCCATAAATAAAAATCAACTGATTAGTTAATATAATTTTTGGGAAAATATATTTTTTTGAAGAAATAGATGTTTGAAATTTCATACTATGATGTCATTTGTTGTTGTTGTTTATTACTAATTGATGTTAAATAATTGTTTTAAAAGAATATTTTTTAGTCTTCATTTCTTTATTTTATTCAATTTATGTTTCATGAATTGTAGTGGGTGTGGCCTTATTTCATGACAGCATATTGATCTAGGATTTTTTTATGATCCCAATAAAATTATTTAATTATAGTATGGTAAGTCTATAAGTTATTTAAGGTTTTTTATAATAAACTGCTTTATTCATTTCTTACACTCTTGCTCACAGTAATAATTTATGGTATTCTTGTTTACTAAGCTAGATTCATGCATAATAACAATATGGGATAGGTGTATATATTGTTAATGGACATCCAGTTTATTATGATCCTGGATTGGCACAAAGGGAATATTCTTTAAAGTCCATGCATTACATTAGCTTGAAAGGCTGATATTTGAATGTAATAAAAACTAACTTTATATTTGGCCAGCATTGATAATGATCATCAAGTCTTAATATTCCAGCAATATTTGTTTTATTGCTGTATTTTTATGGATTAGCATTTAAATGTGTTCATCCAAATTATGGTTTAAATATTTTGCCCAAGCTAGCCAAAACTAAATAATTAGCCTGGTCTATAGCAGACTTCTTTTAAATCCAGTCACCAGATAATTGTTGATTTATTTATATTGTTAATTATGCATAATGATGAATTGTTATTACTTTTGGGGAGTACTGGTGAACATATAGTTAGCTGTGATGATCTCTTAGAGAGATCTCTCATGCCCATTCCATTTATATTACATTGTATATTCTGTTTATTTGGGAATGATGATGCTTCTCATTTTTTCATAATTATGACCCAATGTGGTGTACTGTTATAAACAGCTACCAAATTGTGGGATATTGTAACCTCAATACCTTTTATATAAACCTCATATTTTCTGCAGTGTTACAATACATTAGTACACTTTTCACATAATCTTTCATTAATCTTTTAATTAATTCTCTTTTCAAAGGTCCACAAAATATTTTCATTCTGTTACTAAATGCCTCCTTTGTCAATGCTATTTTTTTAACATCATCTTTCCTTTTTTCAACTTCACTCAATCAATTACCTATATATCTAAATTCCTTTATTTGTTGAACTGTTGTCACAAATTTCAATTTTTGCATTTTTCCTTATCTATAAACACTTAGTCTTCTAAAATAGTATTCATCAATCTATATACCATACAATCTTCTTCCAATTTATACAACCTATTCTGAAGACACATTTCATCCTTATCTACAAGAGCCATATCTTCTGAAAATCTTATATACTTTATTACTCTACTTCCAACATTTGCTCCTTCACAGTCTAAATAATTATTTAGCATGTCTTCTAAATAAATTATAACAAGAACAGATGCCATACTGCATCTTGCCTACATCCAATTTCTATATTCATTGTATCAATGTAATTATTCTCTTATATTATTCTTATTCTTTCTCCAGTATTCATATTCCAAATCAATCTTCTCTTTTTCCAAAATACCCTTTATCTTTTAAGATGGACATAAGTTTCTTCCAGACTACTCTATCAAATGCTTTGTCCAAATCCACAAAACATATACCATTTTTTTTATCTTTTTCAATATATCTTTCTGCTATTATTCTAACAACACCAATAGCATTTATTGTACTTTTCCCTCTCTGAAAAGCCAACTGTTCTTCTAAAATATAATACTCTATCTTCCCATAATTTTGTTACATTAAAATCCTCAATAAAACTTTAGAAGTATTAGATAACCAACTTATTGTTATATACTCTTCACACTTTATAACTTTCTTCTTTTTAGCAATTAGAATTATTGGAGTTCTTAAGAAATCTTCAGACCAAACTCCATTGTTATATGTCAAATTGCAAAGTCCAACTATTTCCTTCATAGTAAATTATCTCCTTTCTTTCCAAAATTTCATAGATATTGCAACAGCCTTACTATTTTTCATTTTTGCAATTGACTTTCTTACTTTATCAGACAATATGCCATACCTTTATCATCTATTTCAACTACAGAATATAGTATTTAAATCACAAAGAATATGTAATTACAATACATAAATTTATATTTAAAATGTGATCTTTAGTGAGTAAAATAAATAGATGCTATAGTACGGCATTTACATCCAGTAAATTATAATATTATTATTACAAAAGCAGAGAGCTTTCTGGGCCAAGAAGTGTTTTATTTTTATTCAGAGGACACTTCAGTAAAGAAACTTATTATTTGGATATACAGAATTTCAAACAGAAGATGAAGAAAATGATGGTTTTACAGGATATGAATGGCCATATTGAAGAAATTGATGATGTGGAAAACAAGAATAGGCAGCTTTTGAAAATTTTCATCACAGAAGGAATTTGAGCTTTGGAAATGTATTAAATAATTATGAAGGGCAAAATACATCGTCTAAAAATAATAATTTTCACCCAATAAATTATGAATTAGTAGAGAAAGAGGGAATGAGTGAGGTACTTTCTATAAACTCTTATTTAATTCAGTTTTAAGTTGACATACATAATATCCAAATACTGGAAAGTAATCATTAACAAAACAATATTTACTTATAGTTTAGTTTTTATCAGAATGGCCTTTATCAGCTGAGCATTGTTTCACTATCACCAACTACAAAAAAAAAACAAGCTTGAATTCATTTGTAGTAATTAGATTTTCTTTCAATTACTTTAATATTTAAACAGCATTAAACTGTTGCACAAGGGTTTTGGATTTTAAATATAAAATGAATGAATACTAACACTTCAACCACATGATAAAGTCTTTGGAAAAGATAGAATTGATTTTAAATATAAAATGAATGAATACTAACACTTCAACCACATGATAAAGTCTTTGGAAAAATATATTTTCCAAAGACTTTATCATGTGGTTGAAGTGTTAGTATTCGTTCATTTTCCAAAGACTTTATCATGTGGTTGAAGTGTTAGTATTCGTTCATTTTCCAAAGACTTTATCATGTGGTTGAAGTGTTAGTATTCGTTCATTTTATATTTAAAATCCAAAGCGCATGTGCAACAGTTTAATGCTGTTTAAATATTATTGTTAATAAAAAACATTGCGCTATATAAAATAATTGACTTACTTCCATTACTTTGTAAAATACGAAAAATTAAATGCACATATTATTAAGCATGATGATTTTTATAATTAATAAACAAATGATTATGCCTCGATTAACTGAATTTATAATTAATTTTACTTTTTTATAAAACTTATTATTAATATCTAAATGTAAATGTGTATGAAAGATGTTATTTACATTATAAAATTAACAATTATTAGTGTGTTCTTTTTTATACAATAGTTAAACACTTACAGCATTCTAAAGGAATGTTATTTAAATCTCATAAATAGAATTAAATATGGATATAATTCAATCATTAAAAATAATCAATATAAAACAAAATTTAATCACTTATATAAGTAATAAATCACTGAGATAACGTTAGCTATAAACATCAGAAAATATTTTTTTGCAAGTATTTAAATATGTGTATATTAATATATATATATATTATTCTTTAAAGTGAAATATATTCAATTTATAGACAACTAAATACTTAAAATATATAAATAATAAATTTATTAATATCTAATCGATTTTTGTTCAAAAAATGAACCTTATCAAGATATTACAACAATTGAAAAAATTCACGTGATTTACATATCATATACATACAGGTCAAACTTAACAATAAAGATGTTGTTAAATTTTCCAATTTTTAGTTGTAGGAAATGGAAAAAGCATAATGAAAGCTTTTAATGAGCTTAATAAAAATATGTTTAATATTAAATTTACTATAGAAAATAATGAAGAAGGAATAAAATATTTAGATTTATTAATAAAAAAGAATGAAAATGGAATGATTAATATAAAGCACTACATAAAAAATAAAAATATTAGAGGTATGATATATCCAGAATCTTATCAACCTTGGTGTCAAAAAAATGGGGGTACTAATAGGGTTAAAAGATAAAAATGATAGGCTTACATTAAATGATAACGATGCAATGGAGCAAAAATGGAAAATCCAAGATGAGTACATTGAATATGGATATAATAGTAAAATTGTAAAAAATATTTTAATAAATAAAAATAGGTATAAAAAACTTAGCAATAAAATTGAAAGAAAAAATAAGAAATGGATTTCTATTCCATATTTTAAAGATGTATATGAAATTCTAAATGATAGAAAAGAAAAAATAAATCTTAATATAGGTATTGGATGGAAAAATAGTAAATCTTTAAAAAAACTAGTAAGTAATTCTAAAATAAGAAATGATAGGATAGGAATAGTATATAAAATTATTTGTAAAATATGCAAGATGATATACATAGGTCAGTCAGCAAAAAGTAAAATAGAAAGAGGTAAAGAGCATGACAGAGCTATAAAAAGAAAAGATATTAAATCAAGTCCATTTTGCCATTTTTTAGAAACAGGACACATTATGAATTGTGAAGAAAGTATTGAAGTCATCAAGTATTGTAAAAATTATAAAGAAAGAAAAGTATATGAAACATTGTATATACATGAAAATAAAAAGAAATGTATGAATTTAGTACAAGGGTCGGTTAAGTTAGGTGGAAAATGGTCATTAAATAAAAATTGGAAAATTTAAAAACATCTTTATTGTTAAGTTTGACCTGTATATGATATGTAAATCACATGAATTTTTTCAATTGTTGTAATATCTTGATAAGGTTCATTTTTTGAATTAGATATTAATAAATTTATTATTTATATATTTTAAGTATTTAGTTGTCTATAAATTGAATATATTTCATTTTAAAGAATAGTATATTAGAAAGACAACATAATGGTTTTGTAATGCCATCATTGTGAAATATATATATATATATATATATATATATATATATATATATATATATATATATCTATATAACAACTTTATTAAGTTGCTTGAGATTATTTAACGTATCTCCCACAACGTTTTGTGGTTTAATGCAATAATATAATGGCAGGGTTAAAAAATCAAAATCCATGTATCATAGCTTATGTACATCACTTTCTATGAAATACCTTTTTGTGAACTATTGAACAATAAACTGATTGATTACTTTTAGTATTTTCTATAAAGTCATAATTTAACTAAGCTGTCAGTGGAACTTATGTTTAAATGTCCAATTTTAGTTAATTAAAAGGTATTTAACTACCTTTCATAGAAGGTAAAACAAATATAGAGACTTCTTAAACACTATCACCCAAATTTTTGAAAGTATGAAAAGGAGCGCCGGCCTGTTCACTGTTATTCTATAAGTCTTTATTGGAGAAAACATTGACCTATAGTAAATTATTTATTTAAAAGACTTTTTTTTACCTTTTATCTTTATAATAAAAAAAATTGTGAATTATGATTGGACAACACATTATTTTAATTTTTATCAATCTTTTACGCTGTGCAAACTTTGAAAAAGTTTATTAGAATATATTTGTGAGCTTTATAATAGTATTTAATCCAATAAAGACGGAAAAAAATAATAAAAAGTATATACATTTTTAATGTGAAATAAAAAATAATACAACTACTATAATATTAATTTTACAACAAAATAAAATATAATAATGTAAGATATAATAATTTATTCTAGATCCATACTATTGAAATGTTTATAGTGTCACACTTCAGATGTAAAATAGAGTACTAAACAAAACTATTTAGTTATATATACATATTTAACATGAGCAATTTTGTCCTCAACCAAAGTTTAATTCAAGTCATTCAATAAATTCTTGTATAACAATCTCTTATATTTACTAAATATTTACTAAAAAATTAACCAGTTAGATCCTTCAATATTTAGTATGATGTTAAAGTTGGTATACGTTTATTACGTGAAAATGTATTGATTGGAACAATTTAAATATTGAGACAAGTAATTTGAATATACTTTGTAAATTTAACATTAGCATATTTACTTTATTTAATTTAATATTATATCCGTGTGATTTCTTTTTACTTTATCTTTAATAAAGAAAAGTCTTTTAAAATAAGGATTATAGTTTATTGTCAGCTTAACGCTTAAGAGGCACATCTTTGTTGAATGGAGATAAAAGTTTGAAATTCAACCACTTTTTAAAATTTTGGTATTATTTTTGAACTTTGCATTTTGTATGCATTTGTCCATATTAATCGTAACGGTGTTATAATTATAATAATTATTGTTGATGATAGTGCTATTATATATATATTTTAACTAATGTATATTTTGGATGTTCTGTTATTATTAGTTCTTAAAAAACAAGTGCTCAATTTCTTACTTTTTACATATCTACAACATAATTTGTCTATAAATGAAGTTGCTTTATTGATATCTTCCTAAATTCTTTGTTAGTAATAAAATATATAAAAAAGGGAATATTAACTGTAATGTATTCCATCAAATAAGATGTAATAAGTTCACCTAAACTATAAATTAAGCTTAAATTGATATCACGTGATTTACTAATATTTATAAGTGTTATAATTGCTTTAGTGAAAATTAGGGCAAGTGCAAACGATTGAATTCCAAGCATACCGTTTAATAAAATAACGACGGATCTTATTTCATCATTGATATTATTATTTACTTTATTAATTACATTTTTAAGTTTCATTTTTCTAAGTTTTATCTGTTTATATTTCATAACAATCAAAAAATTATTAATTAATGATACGAGTAAAGGAATAAAAATTAAAAACAACATAAAGCAAATCACTTTAGCATGAATTAATGGTGAAAAGATACATACTTTATTAACAATATATTGAACCAATCGATGTCTAATCATCATCGATGCTTCATGTGTCACCATCTACATTAACCTCCTAGGGGTCCGCAATTTAGACCCTGCTATAAATATATGCTATTCACTCACACACTGTATGCCGAATCATTCTAAAGATTAGTGAAATTAATCTTTGTTTAGTAAAAATGAAACAGTAGTTTGAGTGATGCGTATATATATTTTGACTAAAGCAATAATTTTATTGCTGGAAAATACATTTGTAATTATTTTTATATCTGTGTGCATTTAATGTAACAACAAAGAAAAAAATGGGGAAGGCTTGAAATAATGAAATTATCTTTGGTCAAATCGTTGTCTATAATTAAAATTTATAAATCTTAATTACAATCAAAAAAACAAATTGTTTATCAGTTGTTTTCAAATCTTTCAAAACAGTTAAAAATGGTATTTCAGGCCTTATCAACTGAAAATATTTTGCTAATTAAATGTTGCTTTTTTTAAAGGGATTACAGAGATAAGGTTGGTAGATGAGATTGCATTCTGGGCAGTATTAAAATGTTATAAAAGGGACCACAGAACAAAGGTAGGGAGTTCAGTTTACCTTCAGTTCGTAGTTAAGTTCAGAGGAGTTTAGTCAGTTGAGTTAATTACTTTTAAGAAGCCAACGCAAGTTCTGCGCGATGAATTTTGAGTAGTGGAATCTAGCACCTTTTTCTTCTTCTCTCGAAGAACTGTCTGCCTACAAGTGCCATGTTCCATCTGGCCGACCATACAACATGATTGCTTCCGACTGCTGATTGCTAATGACGCCGCCATGCTGTTTTTTTTTCTTAGGTAACCTTTTAACATAGAACTGCCTTTATAAGTCAATACTTTTGTAATCTATAGTTCAACCGTCATTTATATATTGTTTTATAAGCTTCTGTTAATTTTGCTTTTAAACTCTCTCTCAGTAATCTTTTATTAATATCATGTATTTTAACTTACCTTTCACGCTTAATTAAATTATATATAAATGTGTGATTCCATTAAGATTTCATATACTTTGTTTAATGTATAGATATAATTTATTTTCTTTAATGTGCCAAAATCGCTAAATTCGCGAGTAAGGGGGGAAATAATTGTTTTACTTGGGAAAAGGGTGGGCTTTATTTAAAACTTATCGAGTTTTGTCTATATTAAATAGAAATTGCTCGCGAGTTTGGTTTCATTTTAAATTCGTTACTCTTAAAGTAAATTAAAAACTTTTACTGTGGATGAATTTTGCTTTAATTTTCTATTTTAAAAAGATCGTGAACTTTCTTATAATTAATCCATTCCTTTTTGCTGGTGCCTGAAGGGCAAATTCCACCAGTTAATACGTATTTGGGAATCGATTCTTTAAATATAAATGTGGTTAGTTTAATAATATTGTAAATAGAAGCGTTATTATTCATTATGATTAGATAAATGACTCAGAATTGGAAACAGATTATTGCGCGAGAGGTTAGACCATTTTCAAACTTTAAATGATATTATAAAATTATAGAAACGCTGCTGGCATATATTTTCTTTTCTGATATTTTATCTTTCCATTTCTTGATCGTTTTATTATTGGGGACGTCGAAAGCATGAAGCTCCCGTCCTTCTTTTCAAAAGCGTTCCTAACCAGAGACGCTACTCTCTGTTGAATGTAAAGTTTACGAGGATTATGTGCTGCAGATGGCAGTACATAATGATCTGGGGTCTCATTCCCAGCCTCTACTTTGATATCGCTCCGCCAGAAGGTGCGGACATATCCAATCTAAGTTCATTTCAAAGTATTCTTTTAAATGATGAAATATCCACAATCGCCATGAGGCCTTATTTTCGTTATTGTATGCTAGTACCGTTACTTTGCTCATTAACTTGATCATTTGTCTAATCTTAGTAAAGTCGCAATGATGTGTTAAAGATAAAGATTCATTTCGTAAAATACGTTCAGTATGTTGATCTAAAAACTGCTTTTCTTTAAAAAGCTTTATCGATTCCCAGAGACGTAAATCAATTTGTATAATTCATTCTCGTAAATATTGCGCATTGTTTGTTCCTTATGTATACTTAGTCTAGAGATGCTATGTCCAAACAATGCCTATCAAACATATGTGATGATTTTAAGATTGTAAATAAATGATTGAGACCGTACATTTATATTTATTTGTCAAAATGATTAATGTTAAATTATCGTGTATCTTTCTGTAATCCGAATCTGTTCCGATCTTGTAGATTGTTTGTACATCCACAACATTTTATTTGTAAACACTTGTAAATTGACATATTAACCCCGCACAACTTATAACACATTCTATAAAATGGTATTTATTCAATTATTGATGTAATGGGGATTTTATAAAACAAATCCCAAGTTTTCAAAATGTATAAGATCCCTCCAAGCATGAAACAATTTTGTAACATATATATGCGTTTTCTACATTTATTAAATATATATATTCATGTAAATCCTGGTTTGTTTTGAATTATTAGTTTATAGTTAATATTTAGAACTATTTTCGTTGGCTAAGAGCTTAGCATTAATAAATAAGTATAATAAATGTAATTCCTGGGCTACTCCGACCTCGATCATCATCATCAGTCTGATCTTATGCTCCACCGCTCTGCTTATTGGCACGGATTTAAAATAATTTTACTGTGTCATCAGAATTGTTGTTCATTGGGTCAGAGATTCGAAGAATAGGCAAATAGGTTAGAATTCAGGATTGTTCCAGACCTGTGTATCTCGAGCATGATCGGATTCGAGGTACTTTTGCTTAGGATTTGGAACCTTGTTAAGTGACCATACTGTTTTGACCGGTACAATATAAAGGTATATTCTGTCCATTATAACAAGTGAATTCAGTTTTGATGCATTCTAGCAAATACGAATTACCTATAACGTCTAGCACAAAGAAGATCAAAAGCAATATGTATATAAATTTGAGAGATTTCCAAGATTTATACTTATGAGGATTGTATAAAGCTAAATATCTAAAAACCGTAAGGGTCAAAATAATAATAATAATTGTATTTTGTGTTAAAGTAAAACCTAATAAAAGAAAAACCTTTGAAATATAAAACGTGAGAATCATATTATATACTGTAGGATTTCTCACTTGATATATAAGAGGTAACATTGCGTTGGTTATTAAAATATCATAAACAGAAGACATAATAAATAACTTTTTCATTTTTTCATCCATCTGCATTTTTGCAAATACTACTGCTGTTAAAATATTACTCGGAAATCCAATAATCCAGGCTAAGAAGCATACGATTTCTAATGATGGTTTGACATATGGTAACTCGAAGATGATCGGTAAGAGAGTTTTGTTTATATGAGAATCGTTGATGTAAGAACAATTATTAAGCATATTTATTTAGGGTAGAAAAATGAAACGTTTTAAGTAAATAACAGAAAATGTATTAGTGAATAAATTTAAATGCTTTTACTTTAAAATGGCATTTTATTTGTTATATTGTTGAATTATATATGCTAATGGCAATTATTTTTTAATTTTAATATTTTATTTGGAAAAAATCTTACTTTTTGAACGCAGAAGATAGCTATATAAAAAAAAAACTATTAAAAGCAATAAATATACGTTTTAAAAGGTTAGCTTTACCTTAAGTAAAATAAATTTTAATTATTGTTTAAAATAAAATAAAAAATAATAATAATTCAGGACATAAATATATTAGAAGAAGCAATATAAATATATGATACCATCAATATTTGAAAGTTACAAACTAAGAGTATTACGTATTACAATATTATATTTCAATTGAGTATTTTTATATGTAATTGTTGACATTTTTCTCCCCCAGTATTTCAAATGACTAACATCGTTTTGGAGATTATCTTGTTTAACAGGCGACCCCGGTATTAATTTTGTTGTTTATAAAAATGTCTATCAAAAATTGAACCTGTTGACCAGGTAGGGTAGGAAACGCAAAAACTATGGCTATATAGTCACCATAACACCTGCGGATAGAGTTTGACTACTATCTACCAATAGGGTTTAAATACGAATCCCTTTCTTAAATATATCTTAAAAAATAAAAATCTACGTATCCTATATCAGGATGCACTTAAAAAAATATTAAAAAAATATACCTAGTGATCATTATTTCATTTAAAAATATAAACATCAATTTCTTCGGACAAAGTATATTAATGAGCGTCAATTAATAAATGACCTCAAACGCCAAATCTTACTAAGACCGTAAGAATTATACTGTTCCCTTTTAAGAAATTTTAAAACTATAGCTAATTAGGTGCCCGGCCCTTTTAGCTAGCTCAAATCCCATGGCTGGGAGGTAACAATACCCGTCAGGCTGAACGGAGGTAATGGCTAAAATTGCGTAGTTGAAAACAAGTTTTCCCTGCTTTATGTACTTCTCAACTTAAAACGTGTATATTTAAACTTAACTTAAGCAGGTCGTTCTATCAGTAGTATACTGAATTGTGTGCCAGTCACATAAGATTTGTAAAGTAAATAAGCAAGGTATTCCACATGGCCAAGTATTCATTTGATTATTTTTTTCTTTCATATGCCCTCTAGGTAGTATGTTGTGTTTTGTGCTTAAGCTGGGATAGTTTTTATGGTGCTTTTGCTGCATTACAAACTTGTGTTCTGTGATGAGATTTTCTGTTCATCATGGTGCCAGAAGCAGGCATACATATAGTAGGACAATATCTCCAAAAAATAACAATAGATCAAATAAATGAAATAACAAAAAATGGCTTAATGAAAAAAAATATTGTCCAGCTTGTAAGTCTGTGTAAAAGTTAAGGTACAGCAAACCAGACCCAAGAAATGAAACAATTGTTTTTGACCCAACAGCCCATCAAGGCATTATAAATTGTATCCCAGTTAATATGTCTATGGAAATGTTAATGCACAGCAAAGCATGACTAACATAAATTTTTGTTGCAATGAATGAAATTGGCCGAACCAAACTAAAACACCAAAAAAGAGATTCAACTCAATTTCATTTCCCATATCAGATTGGGATAATGTAACTAATTGGTTACATACCTACACTTAAAACATAATTAGATAGTTGGCAGCATGTTGCTCAGGTTTGGGAATAAAACATATTTTATTAATGAAAGAAAATAATATTTAAATTTTTTAGACCTATTTTTTAAAGGGTCATTATTTAACTCGATATTTGTAAAATCCCCATATGATAGTATGAAAATGTTCAAACATTAAATATATTTAAGAGTATTTAAAAAAGAGAGAGAAAGCAGAAAAAAATATTATTTTGTAAATTTTATTTTTAATTAACCAGAACTGTTTTTTGATTTCTCTTTAATAAAAAAGAAAAATCAAATCAGTGGAATTAACTGATTATTTTGTTGGTGGTTTTGTTGCAAGCAGATTTGGTTTTAATTATAAAGGAATGTCAAGAATTTTATTATATTATTAGCTGAACAATTGTATTTATAAAATTTTATCTAATTAGTTGTCATGAAAATTATCATGAAAAAAACATATTGTAATTGACTTGTGGGCAAGTTTGTTCTAGAAAAAATATATATGTGGGGGTTTGTTAGTGATAATACCCAAGTTCTTGGAAAGGTTACTGCAGTCAAATATTAATGCTGTTGCTGAAAACAATAGAAAAAGTATTCCTAACATAGCTTTTGAAGAGTCAAAATCATTACCATGCTATTGAATAAAATAGTGAAGTTTTTATTGTATCAAGCATTTAGTATACTGTAAGTTTATCACTAAAATTTTTGTACAATTAAAATCATGTGCTATATTCAGCTAAAACCTAGGCATTACTTTCTTCCATGTACCATACCTTCACTCAAACACAATGTAGAAAATTTAAAACCACTCTAAAGTAGACTGCAATCTAGTCTCCAAACAAGATCATGAATCTCTGTCTACACATCTTACCTGAAAATTCAAGAGATGAACCAAATAGACAAAATTGCATACTTGTTATTTACCTAAAATTGCTACAGATTCAGGAAAGGAGAAATTTAACCAGACCCATATTTAGAAGCCTTAATGGAGAAACTTTATCAGAAGCAACTGAAAAGACTTCCATAAGCAAGAAAACCCATGGCTAGAGATATTATTTTTTATGTGTGCATACTATTTTTGTGTTAATACATTTTTTTTTATTTCGTAACAGTAATAACAATTTGTTTTTTGTATTGTATAATAATTGATAATAGTAAATACTTTACTAAACTAAAATATTTCAAATTGTTAAACTTTTTTCGTTTGTTTTTTTTTCTAAAACCTAGTCAAATTTCTATTACAAATGGTGAAATAGCATTAAAAAAAATTTGTTGTAAAGTTACTTTTTTTATCTTGCTGAACTGAATCAAAAATTAGTATCTTTGATTCTGAATATGTTTGTTAATTAATTCTTAAAACTTTTAAAAAAAAAAAGCTAATGAATTTAAAGTTAATCTGTAATTAAAAATTAATTGGTTGATTAATGTAATTTTTGTAAAAATGTATTTCTTTTTATAAAACGGGTATTTGGAATGTCATACTATCGTGCCATTTTTGTTTTTTATTGTTAATTAGATATTAAATAATTGTTTTTACAAATATTTTTTAGTCTTAATTTCTTTATGCTATCCAATTTTTGTTTCATAAAGTGCAGTGTGAGTATGCCCTTATATCATGACAACTTATATTCTAGGATTTGTTTTTTTTATTATCCCAATAAAACTAGTTATGTATAAGTAGGGGAAGCCCATGATTTGCTTAAGGTTAATTATAGTATAATTTATTTCTTTACTTCTCTCTTCCTCACAGTAATAAATTAGAATTCTTGCCTTCTGAACTAGATTCATGCATAACAGCTATATAGAATAAAGAGCATACATATTTAGTGTAAAAGCATCCAGTTGATAATGATGATCATCATCATCATTCTGGTTGGGGCAAAGAGAAAATTGATTAAAGCACATGCACTACATTTTATTCAATTTAGTCTTTATCAGAATTTACGTTTATAGTTGACCAGTACACTTATAGTACTATGTAGCCAGAGCATTGATGATGATTGGCAAGTTGTAATATCTTATTTTATTGTTTTCATGATTGTGTATTCTGATAGATTAGCAGTTAAGTTTGTGCATCCAAATTAAGGTTTAAATAATTGCCCCAAGTTGGCAAGTATTCAATAGATAGCATGGTTTATAGTACATACATTTCTATTCCTGTCACCAGATTGACTGGTGATTTATTTTTGATCACTAATCATTCCTATTTTATGAATGGTTAGTACATTTGGTTAGTGCCCGTGAACTTATAGTTAGCTGAGCTGGCCTCTCAAATATCTCAAGATCTCTCATGCTCTTATAACAGAATTACTTATATATTTTTGATATTAAACATCAATTTAATGTTTTTACTATAATATTTTGCTTGATTCACAATCATGATATTACTTGAATACTATAAATATTAAACTGTTTTACAAATTTCATTATTATTTGAAATATCTTTTTACTTGGGCTGTTGATTTTCACATACTGGTAGTCATCACATTAGGTATGATCCCATTCTTTACCCATCCCATTACAAGATGTTGTATGGCTATATGCTGGATCCCTATTACAAACTTTCTGGAACCACATCAACAATATATCCCTTCAATTAACTTCACAATAGATTTAGAACAAGAACAAAAATTGGATGTTGTTCTAGTGTTAAGATTCCCCCATGAAAAAACCAAAACTATAGTTTACAGAAAACCCACACATAAAAAAAACTTAGCATAATCTTCTAATCACACCAGAAACACCAAACATGGAGGTTTACTAAATCAGCGATTTAAAAAGATCTTTGTAAAAAATATTTGTATAAAAACTGATTATCTGTCACCTATTATTGAGAAATTTTAACTAGACAATAAAAAAACATAAAAAACAATTGTTAGTATGGTAGTACATTTATACATACCCAAAGTAGCAAACAAATTAAAGAAGATTAGCAGTCAGTATAATATGCAATCAGCCTTCCATAGCCTTTGTACATAAGGAATTTTAACACCTACAAAGCCTAAGCTTGAAATGTTGAAAAACAAAAGCTGAATCTATGATTTACCATATGATTGTGGAAGAAGGTGTATTGGTTAGACCAATTATCTGATTGAAAAGTGATTGTAAGAACAGAAACTCATGATTAGAAAATAGAAAATGATTAGAAGTTAGAAAACAGATGTGTTGAAAGTAGCAGACCATATATATAGGAATGAAGATATATTCAATTAGGAAAATACAAAAAATATTTGATGCAGAAAAAATGTACAATGAAGAAAAGTTAAGGAAGCAACTTGCATGATAATGCCAGAAAAGTCAATAAATCAATGCAGTGTGAGTATGCATAACGTATTGCACCATTTACTGGTAGATTAAGTGTTTACCCATAATAATATATTAGTTGATCAAACTATGTAAGATTTATTACATTCATAGGTGAATTTGGATATTTCTAAAACACAGTTGTTTCCTGATTAACTGATCTAATATTTATTCAAATTTGAATTACAGATGGAATCAGTTTTTTATTTCTTTAAGAGGGTGCCAGTGTCTGCAAAAACATTGATCCATATCACATCACATCCCATCGCTCTGGGATTTCATTTTCTTGTTACATAATCTTTTATATTAATTTTCTTCAGGCTTGACCATTAAACAAACATATTGGCATAGGTAATTTATACATTTCTCAAAATATTTTGTTTCATTAATAAAACCTAACAAACTAAAATTAAGAACATACAATGAAAGGATTATATTAATGAAACATATTTTATTAAAACAAACTTAAATGTTAGATGATAATTGTGAAGTATTAACAAAATAGAAGGAACACACACATATGCTTCTAGACAATAATGTTAATCAAATGATTCAAACAGTTCATATGGCAATCTTCTTTTTTTGTTTTCTCCAATAAGCCATAAATGAAATAGTTTCTTGAAGAAAAAAAAATCTCTATAGTGATATAATAAGCTTATAGTTAGTGTTTAGTTTGTGCATGTATTTAATCAGATATGAGTTATGGTATGACCAATATCTTACTGGTAAGTTCCTTGGGTTTATATAGATTGTTAATTATTATACCATGCTATGTCTGTTTATGAAGGACATTGTCATAGTTAATTTTCATTCCATTCTGGTCATATTTTCACATTTCAGGTCAGAAGTAAGGTATGGCTAGAGTCAAAGTTTTTGGTAAACTTATTGCAAGAGAGAGTGTCAGCAAATGATATGCCTATTATTCATACATGATGAATTGGTGTAGCATATGAGTATTTCTGGATACTGAAATTTTATTGTGGTTGTGGGGACAAGAAAACCACAATTAGCCTCTCCTTTCATCTCCATCTAGGGTCCAAGAAAATCATCAACCAATGATCTATCTTTGAAGTTGGCCTCTTTTATATCATGACTAGTTTTGAGATTTCTACAATATATACTTTTATCTTTTCTTTAATTATCAGAATATAAGTTTATAATATTGTCCATTCTTTTTTGTTTTCTAGCTACAAAGTTCCTTTCCTATAAATTCCTTTGGTTCCATATTTAATTATCACTAGAAGAATATTACTTTGGTGGTAATCACTTGCATTTGGAATTTCTATGTTTTATTTATCCGGATTAATAATCCATATATTTCTATACCTTCCAATTTTAATTTTATTTCAATTAAATTGATAATAACGACACACAAATAACTTTCATTGTGCATATGTAAAAATAAATTACTCTAACAAAAAAAACTAAATAGCATTTATTCAATTATTTCTAATTTTTATTTTTTTAGCTTTTACATATTACCAAATGCCAACACTTTTATACAATATGTATATATGAGATACAATATAGAAACCCCTAATCAACTTTGTTGTTATAAAAAAAATCAGAAAAAAACCTAATATGTACATGTATAAAATTTCTACTGACTAATGCCTTTGGTAGGATGGCTTAGTTGGTTACAGTTTTACCTTAAAATTCAATATTCAAGAATCTAAACATCCAAATTCAATTTCTGTCTTAGTACTATGACTGGTCAGGCCAGCGACAGCTGAAGAAAGGAAGAGAATAATAGTTCTTAAACAGTTGTGCATATATTAACTAACCTCTGTGTTATTCCTAACAGTTGAATGTATTTGGAATATTTTAATAACATTAAATTTCTCTAAATACATTCAATACTTATATTAGATGATGGAAATAGTTCACTATAAAAATAAAATAATATTATAACAAACCTTCAGGAAAAAAAACATTATAACATTTTAGTTGCATTTATAAAAAATATTTTCTTCATTTATTTATTTCTTAGTTTATAACTGAACTTGTTTGACTCAGTAAATCATATTATAATAAAAATATTTAATTATTGTTTCTTCTTTAGAAATTTTTTTTGATAGTATATATATATATATAAATTAATAATTTTACAAAATTAAAATAGCAATTAAAATTGTAATGTTCTTAATAAATTTAATATAAGGTGTGTGGATTCGTGACATTAATGAAAAACTAGAGGCGAAAACCATTAAGAAAGTCAGTTTTAACTGTTGATATTTCTTATTTTTAGAAATACTCTAATAAATTGAAATTAGAGTTTTCAAATCATTTTAAAATATTAACAGATTTTAAAATGCACTGTATTAAGAATTTATTGGTAAATTTTCTATTGAGACTAGAGAATATATGAAAAGAAAAAATATGAAAAAAATGCAGTGATCCATAAAGTAAAAGGAAATATCAAGCGTTTTGTAAAATGATACTAGAAACATCATCATCATCATCATCATCATCATCATAATAATAATAATAATAATAATAATAATAATAATAATAATAATAATAATAATAATAATAATAATAATAATAATAATAATAATAACAACAACAACAACAACAACTTGTAGACCTCTTCCTAATTATTAATTGGCAAGGAAATCTATAGACGGAAATAATTCTCAATTTGTAAAATGGTAAGATATCAGAAAGAAAATTATTTCTGCATTAAGAAGTAAACATGAAACTATTACTGCAAGAAAACATGTCTTGTTGAAAATTTTGGAAGAGGTTTATATAATAAAGAAGAACAAGAAAACTTTGTGTTACAACTTCTAAGTTTCTCAGCATTTTAAATAAAGAAATGAGACATGGAATTAAGTACATGAAAAAAAGAATACTCCTGGAAATGATGGAATAATTAATAAAAAGTGAAGAAATACAAAATTGTTGCCAATGTTTTATATCAAATATTTATATGTTAAAAAAATACCAGATGTTTGAAAGTATGTAGTGATATTATTGTTTTCCTGAAGATTTGGGATGATGATGTTCTAGTTGTATCTTTATACTGGACTATTTCCATCATCTAATATGAATATTGAATGTCTTTAGAAACATTTAACTTTATTCAAATATTCCAAATACATACAGGTGATAGCAATAGCACATCAAACAGGTTAGCATTGAAACAATATTCTTTGTCTATCATCCTGTTTCACCTATTATGTACCATAGTAGTCTTTTTCCCAGTTCAAAACTCCAGTTCACATATATAAGCTTACAATAATTTGTTTTAATCTGTAGGAGTGCATATTTACATGTATGTCCATGTATTTGTATCTGCACATACATATGATGTATACACATTATACATATAATGTATAATGCATATAATGTATACACACTTATAATTTTAAAATTAATAAAATTAATTTAAGTTGTGAACATTTTTGTATGTGTGAGAGTACATCTTGTATATATGCGAAAAGAACTGTAATGTAATAGATTTAGTAAACATTACAGATTTTCTAAATTCTTCCTAAATTATCT
Organism: Epiperipatus broadwayi; assembly: GCA_028023455.1. Lineage (NCBI taxonomy): Eukaryota > Metazoa > Onychophora > Udeonychophora > Euonychophora > Peripatidae > Epiperipatus > Epiperipatus broadwayi. The sequence continues at coordinate 51,285 of JAQFVV010013965.1, forward strand.
TTTAAGTTATTTAATTTATAGATTTGTTGGTTCACATATAATTCTTAAATTCATGGGTGTCTGTTTTATGTATATGCTAGAATGTTGACAGCTTAAATATCTTTTTAAAAAAAGAATCAACGGTTATAGTTTTTCAGAATTACTTTTCATTAAATGGTAATCTGAGAACCAAAATTTTAAAGATGTTTTAAACATAATGTTAAAAACAAAGATCAATTCATTAATTTGGTCCTGCTTGTCAATAACTACAGCTGGATCTTTTATCTTTGCTAAAATTAATGTGTGTCATTAATATTTAACACTTGGAAACTAAATATTGTAAATATCTTGAGGAGAGAATGATAAAAAGTTAATAAAAAAAACCAAAAGTCAGTCATGAGGGTTCACTCATATACTTTTCCTGCAATGCAAAACATGGACTAGAGCAACCACTGTCCCACCACTTGCAGAAAATTGTTCCATGATGGAGACAGAGTTTAAAACCCACAGCCTGCAAATAAGATCTTGGAGACACCAGTCTAATAGAGAGTACTAGTATCAAGTACCTCAGCTAGAAGATCAGTAAATTTCTTCCCACATAGCTCTATAAAAATATTAAACTATTTTTAATTTAATTCCTAAATCTAAAACTAGCTAATTGATGAGTGTTCAAAATTAATAATTTGTAATAATTTTTAAAGGTAAATCTTTGTAAGAATATTGCTTGCTCAATAAATATTAGTAATTCATAATTTTCTTAAGATAATAGCTGTAATCAGTTATTATTTTTATTTATCTATCTTTCTGATCTGTCGTCATGCCTATTTCTATTTTATATATTGTTAATTTATCTATTTATGTTATGCCATTCAAAGCAGAGATTGATAATAATAATAATTTTGGAGAGTTTATTAGTAACTCTCGTTTAGCTAATTTATTGTGCTGATTAGCATATCTATAAATCTCCAATCTGAAAACCTACTTTTTCATATATATATATATATATATATATATGTTAAAACGAAGATTTGCATGGATTAAATATATAAAATACATATTTTGCGGGTTCATACATGTTAAAAACTTTTAATATTAATATACTGATGTTTCGACTTGGTCACACAAGCCATCCACAGAGTTATAAAAGGTAGAAAGACGGTTGTAAAGGCGCTACAATCACGATTTGAATAAAATGTTAAAATTCCACCAATATATATATATATATAATTAGTTTCCAACCAGTAACCACCAAAACATTCACAGTAAATATAGCAACCAATATCTCTAACTGCTGTCAAGGCAACCTTCACACCTTTTAATAGCTTATATATATAAATAAATAAATAAATATATATATATATATATATATATATATATATTTATTTATTTATTTATATATATAAGCTACTAAGTTTTGGCTTATTGTTTAATTTAGGTTTGCCTATTAATTGTCTGTTTAGTTAAGTATGAGAGAATGATATTTTAAAGCATATTATAAATAATTACTTAACTTTAAGTCCCAAATATGCTTTACTCCTTCTTAGTTTGTTCTTATAAACTATATTGATTACTGGGTAAACCAGGTCACTTGTGATTGCTATTTTAGCACAATTTAAGTGTGCTGATTTATGAACAAGTGTACAATAGTTTCACAGAATGAAACTATAGATTTCATGATCAATTAATTTTAATGTTTATATTTTAGAAAGCATTAGGAATGTGTTTTTAGAAAGCACACAGCTACCGTATATGCATTGCTATTATGCTTTTATTAAAATAGGCTTTTGTTTTAAAAGCCACCCCCATTACTCTTAGTTCAGACAGCTCTCTTTTAAAAATTGGCTTTAGTTTTAAGGCCCATCCTATTATCTTATTTTAGAACTGGAACACAAGAGTTCAGATTGTTTTATAAGCTGCTCTAATCTCCTGAACTAAATAGTCACATATTGTAAGGTAACAAGTTATATGGTCCATGGGAACCAAGTATTTGGTGCTGAATTCCTTGAGTAACTGCACATTCAGGCCACATCTCTTACTTATTTTATGGAGCACCATAGTCTCAGAAGTTACAATACAAATCATCAGTTCAAGCTCCATAATATTATTTGTTCAGCATTGGTCTGAACCTCCGGTAGCTTACATTATGCAATCTGCATAAAGAACACATTGACTGTTTGTTACATTATATATATATATATATATATATAATAAATAAAGTTTGATATCTGTATTCGTTTCACAATATATGTAATATACAAATCAATATATATATCAAAATACAGTACAATTTATATAAATTATATTCCTTTAGAAGTACTTTCGACTATACACTTTGTAGTCTTTATCAACTATATATATATATATATATAAGCTATCATTCCCATATGATTTGACTATTGGCAAACCTCGTAGGGATGGCTTACCATAATTGAGGCATGAATAGACCATATTATAACTTGTAAAAAACATTAACTTGTAATAAACTTTTTTTAATTAAAGTGTGCAAATGATGGAAACCTACTCTCATCACTATAAGACACCTGTGTGTGTAAATCCCAATGCACTCTTACATTTATATTGTTTATCATATATTTTATAACTAAATATTTCAAACTTGTAAATATTTAGTGTATTATTCACAATTTATTATCAAATCTTATTCAAATCTACTCTAATATAGTATTAATTATTAATATATGCATTATCTAGCCAGCCATAGGTGTGTGTGTGTTTACTAAGTTATTAGTAATTTAGTTAATATTTTTAGAACTTCTTGCTCTACTTTTTGCTACCCTAGCACAAAAAGTAAGAAACTGTGAGTGTAGTCTCCTTTATGTCATTCATAGGGTAGTAGGTCATGGAGATTTGATGAACGAGCTGAGGTGTGAGCTGATTCGAGGTCTCAATCTCTCATCTAGATCAGCCTTCGTGTAATTTGCTGAAACTGGATTTTGTTGTGTGAATGTACAAATTTGACCATTACAGTATATGCATAATGTTGTGAGATGTATTATTCTCCCCTCTTCTTCAGAAGTTGCTGGCCTGATTAGTGAGAGTACTAGCATGGAATTTAAAGCTGGATCATTAGATGTTTGAGTGTTGAAGTTTCAGGCAACATTCTAACCAAATAAACTATTTTGCCAGAGGCAAAAGTCAGTAGAAATTTCATATATTTATATATGAGGTTCGTTCTGATTTCTTTTTTTAAGAGCAAAGTTGATTAGTGGTTTTCATGCATTATGAATAGTCACACTATGTTGGTTTATTGTCATGTGAGCCATTTTTTTAAGTTTTCTTTTTTGTACCTTTTCTTCTCTATCCAATAAATTTATATTTTCCCAATTGAACTTATGTTCATTGGCACATACATGTTCTGCTTCCTTAGACACAGTTGATTTCTTTTTTCTAATCATCAGTTTGTGTTCTTGCAAGTGCTTTTCAATGGCCCAACTGCTCTCACAAATATATGTTCTTCCACTTCACATGGTATTTCATACATGCAGTTTTTTCTTTTCAGAATTTCAAGTTTAGGTTTTGTAGATGTTAGAATTTCTCATAATGTGGTATTGCTCTGGAAAACTTCTGATGTAATACTGATTGCATATTTTTTTAATTTGTCTGCTATTTTTGGAATGTATGGATACACTAGAGTACCAATAATTGTCTTTTCTCTTGATGGTTCTTTTTGTTGTCTATTTAACATTTTCTTAATTACATCTGATGGATAACCATTTTTCATAAGAATTTGTTCTATATAAATGTTTTCTTTTTCCAAATTGCTGGTTTCTGAACAAACTTATTTTGTTCTGTTTCATAGTGATAGTATAACTTTATGTTTTGTGTTTCTGGAATGATTAAATGTATAGGCCAGGTATTTTCCTATATATGTAGGTTTTTTTGTAAATTGTAGTTTTGATTTTTTCTAAAATGCCAATTTCCGTTTTTGTTCTCATTATATTGTGAATTTAATTAAAGGGGAATATGTTGTTGATGTATTTGCAGAAAGTTTGTAGCAATGCTTCACCATGTGGCTATACAACAAATGCATTATCCACATACTGGAGCCAAGGGTTAAATGAATATGAAGTAGTTTTTATGGCTATGGTTTCAAGTTTTTCCATGTGAATATTGCTAATCAGATGAAACAAATGATGAGGCCATAGCCAGTCCTTGATTTTGTTGAAAGAGTTCTGTGTTACATTGAAAGTATGTTGTTTTTATGCAGAATTTTAATAGTTCCATTATACTATTAATAGGAAGAACTGTACTGGTATGTAAACTATTATCACCATTTAATCGTTTCCTTACAATGGACAATGTTTCTTCACATGGTACATTTGTGAATAAACTTTCCACATCAATGCTTACCAGTAAGCCACTTTTTTCAATTTTTATGTTGTTGATTAATTCTACAAAGTATCTAGAATTCCTGACAAAAAACTGTCTTTTATGCCAAAGAACTTAGAATTTTGAGAAGAAATTTTGCCAAAGTTTGGCAAAAAGAATCCCTAGAACAAACAATAGGTAGGTCTTAATGGAACATGATCCTTATAAATTTTAGGTAGACCATAAATATAAGGAATTTTGCTGAAATATGATGTTATTTTACTTTTTTCTGAATCAGTAATATACCTGTGATGCTTTCTGAAAAATGCTTGTAACTTTGTTTATGTACTCAGGATTGGATTTTTTTATACTTTTCTATATTGGCCTGCTGTGAGGAATTTTCATATTTTGTTGTCATAATCAGTTGTATCCATTACACTTGTTGCATTGCCTTTGTCAGCAGGGAGATCTACTTTGAGAGATTTAATTGCTTTCCTCTCATCATGTTTGACTTCAATTTTTATTTCTTATCAAGTGTTCTTTTTATTCTCCAGAATAATTCTGCTTCTTCTTCTAAAAGCAGTTTTTGAGTGACTTCCTTGGTAGCTGCCATTATATTAAATAAAGGGATATTAGATAGTGTTATGGCAAAGTTGAATTCTCTCTCAATGACAGAAATTTCAGTATCTATTACATTAAAGTCAAACATATTCTGTGGTGAGAGGAAATCAATTACATCCCTCAAAGTAGATAAATATATAATTATTCTCCCTGCTAACAAAGGCAATCCAACAGTTAGTTGTAATGCATACAACTGATTATGGCAACAAAATATAAGAACTCCTCACAGTAGACCAATATAGAAAAATGGCAAAAAATCCAATACCAAATATAGAAACAAAGTTACAAGCACTCAGAAAACATTGCATGTACTTCACTGATTCAGAAATAAAAAATACCATCATATTTCAAAAAATTCCTCATATTTGTGGTCTACCTAAATTCCATGAGGTTCATGTTCCATTAAAACCTAACTATTGTTAGTTCTAGAGATTCTCCTTGCCAAAATTTGGCAATATTTTTTTCTCAAAGTTCTATGTCCTTTGGCATAGTAGACTCAGTCATTTGTCAGAGATTCTAGAAACTTTGTAGAATTATTCAAGAACATGAAAATTGAAAGAACTGACCTACTGAAAATCTTTGATGTGGACAGTTTATTCATAAATGTACCACATGAAAAAACATTGTCTATTGTAAGGAAAAGTTTAAATGATAACAGTTTACAAACCAATACAGCTCTTCCTATTGTTAATATAAGAAAACTATTATCATTCTGCATAAAAACTTTTAAGATAACACAGAATTCTTTCATCAAAATCAAGAAATGGCTATGAGTTCATCATTGTCTCCCCTGATTTTCAACATTGGCCATAAAAACTACTCCATATCAATGTAATATTTGGCTTCAGTATGTGGATGATACATTTACTGTATGACCACATGGTGAAGCACTGCTACAAACTTTTTGAAATCACATCAACAACATATCCCCTTCAATTAAATTCACAATAGAATCAGAACAAGGACAGAAATTGGCACTCTTAGATGTTTTATGACAAGACTCCCTCATGGCAAAATAAAAACTATCATTTACTGAAAACCTCCACACATCCAATCACAGTAGAAACACAAAACATGGAATTATACTATCACTATAAAACAGATCAATAGAAGTTTGTTTAGAAACCAGTGATTTGGGAAAAAGAAAGATTTTTATAGAACAAACTCTTATGAAAAATGGTTATGCATCAGTTGTTATTAAGAATCACATGATCACCATATCTTATACTATCACATTATTGTTTATAAACAAGCAAAACTCTCCATACAGTACTGCCACTCTGTAACAACCAGAGCAATCAATGGATGCCAGAACTGGCTTGTGCATAAAATCCCTATCTAATGCCTACTCATCCAATGTCCACAGACTAGTTTCTTATGAAGGCCACAAGCCTGAAACTAGTCTGGGGATATTGGATAAGTAGGCACTAGATAGGGATTTTAGGCACAAGCCTTCTGGCATTCATTCATTATTCTGCTTGGCACAGGGTGGCAGTACTGCATGGATAGTTTTGCCTGTTTTGTTATTAGGAATATGTTAAATAGACAACACCAAGAACTATCAAGAAAAAAGACAACTACTGGTACTCTAGTGTCCTGATACATTCCAAAAATAGCAGACAAATGAAGAAAAATCTGCAATAAGTATTACATCAGAACAGCTTTTCAGAATACGACAAGGAATTCTAACACCTACAAAGCCTAAACCTGAAGTGATAAGTAAAAACTGCATCAATGAAATACCATGTGAATGTGAAAAAATATATATTGGTAAGATCAGTCATCCCATTGAAAGGGGCTTGCAAGAACATAAAATGATGATTAGAAGAGAGAAACCATATGTGTTTATGGTAGCAGATCATGATGTGCCAATAAACATATGTTCAAATGGAAAAATACAAAAAAAATTGGATAAAAAAGAAAAGGTACAAAAAAGATTTAAAGAAGCTGATCACATGACAATGGCAAAAAAACCCATACGCCAGCCTAGTGTGACTATACATAATGTGTTGAAACCATTAATCAACTTTGCTCTTATGAAAAATGGAGAAATCAGGAGGAACTTTATAAATAAGTATATGAAATTTCTACTGACTGTTGCCATTGGTAGGATGTCTTGCTTGTATTACCTTAAAATTCAATAGTGAAGAATCTAACATACAAGGTTTGAATCTCATGCTAGTACTGTCATTGGTCAGGCCAGCACCACCTTAAGAAGAGGGAAAATAATAAGTTTTGAATTGTTGTACATATATTAACCTGTTTGATACACTATTACTAACAGTTAAAAGTATTTGGAATAGTTAAATAAAGTTAAATTTTTCATAAGACGATTCAATACTCATATTAGATGATGGAAATAATCCAATAATACAACTAGTGATATTATTATTTAAAGAATCTGATAAATAATATGTTGGACATTGCAAGATCAATCAGTTTTTTAACATTTATTTAAAAAGTCTTTATCATGTTAAATACAACTCATAGGCAGCAAATTTGGATTTTAAAAAACAAAAAAAAAACAATCTGATTTCGATTCATTTTGGCAGAACAGATCACTTTCAAGTATTGAAAAAAGTTATAAACAAGTCCAATGAATATGATATACCGTTAGGCTTTGTATTTGTACATTATGAAAAGGAATGTGATTTTATAAGAAATGTCTACAGCAATTATTGCATTGAATTATAAAGATATAAATGATTATATTACATGAAAATTCTAAAAACTTTCATAATAAGAAAGATGTATGATAGCATGATTCCATGTCTTCAAAATTTTTAAAGCCGTTTTACAAGAAGTATTTTTTGGATTGAAGTAAAAACTTAAGTGAATAAAAGTAAATGGGAAGTATTTACGTCATCTACATCTAGATGTGTCTGGTTGTTCAGTAAATGTTTCAAAAGTTATCAGATGAAAGTAACAGAATGGCACTAAAAATGATTGCTAAAAAGTCTATCGTAATGTTCAATAACTTTTTTAGAAGAAAATAAGGATTGCTAATCACGTCTTTGAAGAACTGAACAAATACAAATATCTTTGTTCATATTACTGGCAGAATTGGAAACATAATGGATAAAATTAATCAAAACTTATTTTTTGGGTGAAATAGTTTCGATAGGAATAACTATATATTAAAAGAAAGTATGCCTATTTATTTCAAAAATAAGTTTTCTCTAATAGATATGTTTTATCACTTTTTACTTATAAATGTGCTACTTACATATTTAACAGAAGATCAGTACAAAAACTTTAGACAACTCAACGAAGTATAGAATTGTGTATATTAGGAGTAACAAAAAAATATATGGGATAAAGGACAAGCCGTTATTACAGACATTACTGAAAAGAATGAGTGAAATAAAATGAAACTGGGATGGACATATTTCTAGAAGCAATAATTATAGATAGATAGTTAAAGTCTTAAATTCGATACCAAAAGATTGCAAAAGACCAAGAAAAGAGACAACAAATTAGGTGAGGAATATATGAAATAATAGAGTTTTCCTGATATGTTGTGAAGAGATAAAAACCAGAAATCAGATTAATTAAATTAAATTTCATCATGCAGTGAATTGATAATAATGAAAAATAGTCATAATGATAAACAATCCATCAGCAGTAGCCACTAAAACATGTCCACGTCATTCCAACTCCAATAAAAAAAATAAAACAGAAATAAAAATAAAATAGTGGTGAATTTTTCTACAATTATACAAAGCAATGCTTGAATTTCAAATATGTTAATTTACATAAATTTTTACACAATACAAAAATTCTATGAATTAACATATTTGAAATTAAAAGACTGTTTAGTATAAATA
>JAQFVV010013966.1:0-60001 GCA_028023455.1 Epiperipatus broadwayi
AGATTACATGAATTCTCAATTTTAGTTTCTCAAAATTACAATTTTAACATTTAGAAGTTATACAAATACTAGGAGATGAGCTATAGCTTATTATTACTAGAGTACTCTATAATTTGGAATACACACACAGGTACCTGTTTTATAAGATGTTTTCGTCCATTGGTTTAATAGCAGATTGTTTGTAATTAGAGGTTTTCTTTCTTGTCCTGGGCATGTTGTTTTATTGATTTTTAACAGCAGTGGCTTTCTTGTTTATTTCAGGCAGCAGATCATTTTGGTGTTTTTACGATGGGCAAGGTGAAGCTCAGCATATAGTGGGCCATCTCCCGGTGGAGAATAATTTCGGTGCTTACTCGGTCATACCTTGCAGTATTAATTTATTTAAGATATTTTAGACGCTCCACTCGAGATCAAAGCTAAAAATCAAGTCCAAGTCTCCAGCAAGTCTAAGATGGCCTCCTTTTTCTTATCTTGATCTTTTAATTTTTCTGTTGAGATATTTTTAGGTTTTATTTATCTTGCCCTCAGGATAATCAATGCTCTGCTGGTTTTAATTAAAAAGAAATTTGCTGTGCTATTGTTTGTTTTTCTTTACATTCGTTAATTACATTCTTTTGGAATTTTGCTATAATTAATTTATTATCTGTCACTGACCGATGCTTTTAAATTTTCAAAGATAAAAGGGAATAAAATTATTTTAACTTTAATTAATTATTGCATCAGATTTTGTTAGAATTATTATTTAACGAAATTTAAACTAAGCAACAAATACGAACTTTATAAAATTCAAAATAAATGATTATGATTACACAAAATTTATTTAACTAAAAAGGAATCTAAATTATATTATTTTCTCCGTATTTATTGCCTTTAATTTGAGATCGAAATGTGTGCGTGTTTATGTTGAATTCTACATATATTTATACATTTTTAATATTGTTACACACACAATTCGATACCAAAAAGTTTAAATTTGGGTGGGATAGACCGGTCAGTGAGAGACGACAGAAAAAGGTGAAACTTGAGATTCGAATACGAATCTCACTGTTTCAATATATATATATATTCTGGTGTTGTCATGTGATTTGTGTATAGCATAAGACTTATTTTCATTGAAAATCACTTAGGAAAAGTTAGAATACTTGTCTTGCATTGGTTGTCGAGAGGTCAGCATGACTGCCTTGCACTTGCAGGCAGTTGCCTGGGTTGTGGGTTTGCGTCCTGGCTGATGCTATGACACTTAAAAAAAAGTTAGAATACTTTATTTGAAATAAAACTTGGATTAATCATCATATGTGTTTATGTTTTATTACAAAACCAGTATAATAATCTTTTATTGGGTTTAAAGTTTATATCTGAACTAGGATTATTATGATAATCTCTAACTTAATAAATAATTAGTAATTATCATTAGTATATATATTGTACCAGTCAGAATTGTATGATCATCTAACAAGAATTAGCATTTAAGCAAAAGTACCTAGAGTTCAATCATATATGAGATACACAGGTCAGGGAGACTCATGAACTCTGCCTATTGCCCACTTCCCAAGTCTATCCCATTACAAACAACATTTCTGACGATAGCAGCCTACCTTTCAATTATCTCCGGCCCAGAGGGTCAGCAGAGATACAAGAGACCTAATGCTTAACTAAATGATAACGTAACATAATAACAGATGTGCATGCATGAACCAATAAAATCTCCAAAAAATAGATTATTAAATATGAATTTATTTAGCATGTTATTAATAATAAGAATCGATTAATATGTAAGTAGCTGGATATAGAGATTTACAATAAGTTAGAACCTTTACTATACAAAGAATACTCGATCTAGGTTTCACTTACAGTCCCTTAGGAATTCCATATCAACCTTAATAACCTATTTTAAGGGTTGATGGATATGCATTACTAAACATACATGGTAAGATATTAATTATTTGAACCGATGCGGCTTAATATGCTAGTACAATTTAACGGATTTCTATTATTCACGCTATGACATTTTTAAATCATTAAAACTATGACAGACTGCAAGAGCCATACACGGGCTTTTAGAATGAGTATTTATAAGATTTCAAGTTGCATAGAATATAACAAAATTCGATAATTGTAAGTGGGCTTTTATTATAACTATTACATTTTAAATAATAAATGATCTAGTGAGCTTGGATTACACCTGGATTTCATTCGAGTTATATTGACAATAGATTAATTATTTTGGGACATTATGAGATGATTCACCACTTATGATTTATGAAAAGAATAAGGAAAAGCATAACCATTTCGACATTGTCACATGACTCGACCTTTATAGTTTTTATTAATAGTTAATTATTAACGTATTTAATAGCGATTAAACAAAGGGTGGACAGTGCTAATAAGCGATAATATATAATAAGGCAAATTAAATTTATGTTATAAGGAGAACTTGGGATAGCTTAGGAAAATCATATCATCACGGCTTACAGGCATCTAAAATATATGAGGAAGGATGAACGATAGCATGCGGACCGGATGACAACGTTTGAGAGGACGAGAAGCTTCATCAACTTGAGGACGAAGAATATAGGCTTATCTGCACTTGTGACAGATAGCATCCGAGGAGGTGGTTGGCAAGATACCATGGTTCCATTTTGTCGAATGTTAACCCATAGCAGTGCTTACACAACCAGCACAATCTGTGGGAATTGGGGCCTCCACACACCGCTGAGAAATGTGCTTTATGGATTCCAATAATGGGAGAAAGTATGATAAAGCAACTTTTGATTTATGAACACTATCATTGGGACATGTTGTGAAGGCTTTCAGGTTTGTCTTAACCCTGATTTATCTGGCCTAAAATAAGAATTAAGCCTAGCATAATGAAATAATTATGTGCAAGCAATCCTAAAAAGGGGGTATACAATTTACTTAAAGAACTTATCTGACACATTACTAATAGAATATAAAAATTAAGAATCCCTTCGCTAAATGCATATTAACACATCCGAGAAATCAATTACTTAAATTATCGTTAGGTGGCGGGCTACTTATATAATGAATCATCACTTAAAATGAGGATCTGAATTTAATTTATTTAATACGGAACTTCTATAATATTGATCAATAGTGTGAACTAATAGTAAATAATTTAGTTTAAATAGCATTGTATGGCATAATATTAATTAATAAAACATAGTTTAGGAGTACTTCTCAATCAGGTGAATTTTATAGTGTAGTAAGAAAACTTATGTTTACAGTTAAATATTCCCTAATGGCAGAATAGCAAAAATAAAATAAGATTGATTCACCAGATTGAGTTATTAGCATATTAAAACTAATATGATTTGCATAATATTAAATAAAAAAATTTGCCGCATTTAAAATAAAAATACAATAAGAGTGAAAACCTAGCATTCAAGTTTAGAAAGAAAAATACAATTTAAATATAAAAGCAAAAAGAAGGTCATGTTTAAGCAATTAATCGGTTTAGCATAACCGATGGAAAAATAAGCAATTACATTTTGAAATTATAAGGATTACAAAACTAGAGATATTTGAAAAGACATACATTATGTGATTGGAATTAACATTATCGAAGGTTGAAGTTTACTTTTTATGATTAAGAGGATTATTAAGATGAAGGCATTAGAGTTCATTTTGCAGCAGGGAATTACCTTTCTTTCAGATGACTTCACGGTCGTATGCACACATGTTGGTTCCATGTTTTACGAAATATAGTTAATTTAGCAGTATTTTGACAAAATTGGAGTTTCAGTCTGCTCCTTATGTAATATACAGTTCATTTTGGCAGTAGTTTGGACACGATGGCTTATGAGTACTCTGGCATTGGTTAGATCTTGGAAAGATCGGGGAAGCAAATCTAAATTCTACTCACTCACCATTTTACGTTTCTGAGTGATGTAACTTTCCCCCGCAACAGCATTAGAAAATAACATGTAGGGCTCTTTTAGTTAGGAAATGCAGTGGTATTTATACTCATTTGTGACTGCCTTTGGGTAATCCTGGATGTATGTTAACGGTTACAATGATACAGCAAATTTTGAAGGATGAGTGAGATCAAGTTCGAGAGAGCTGGTCTTAATTTATTTTAGGCTGAAAATAGACCTGTGGAATAAATATTAAGTAACGTGAAATTTAAATAAAACTGTATTAGAATAAAAACAGATTCTTTCTGAATTTAGAATACGGTAAGTCTTTTGTTTAATACATTTGCATTGCACTCTCAAACTTTCTCTCTATTAAAATAGATATGAATAAAAGTATACATAATACAATGCACTTAATTATTAAGTTTTATCTGTTACACACATATGCATGATTGTCTACGGTAATAGAAATATATAATTTATATGTATATTAATTTTAGACGAATATAAAGTTCACAAAGACATAAACAATCACGTGCATCGGGTATACCTTCACTCCCTAGTGGTTTATGATTAAATGATTGGGTTTGAACCCATGTTTGGAGGTTTCAAACATCACCAGAAAGTGAAGCCAAATGTGTGCAACAGATTTGAGTGCTTCAATATATTGTACTGATATCGTGTCTGTACATATATAATTTTGTCTAAAATTATTGAACTAAAATTCTCATAAATAACATGAAAGTTTAAAATTAATAATGAATAATAAAATCAATGAGCTGTCCATAAATAAGTAAATTAAAAACAAAAAAAAACATTTCGTTTAAGACAAATAAATTTATCAAAGTCTAAAGAGTTTTTTTATTATTGTTAGTTTAAACAAAATCCAGTTTGTTAAAAGTTTAGTAAAAGAAGTTTGAAGAGTTATTTTCTATTATTAGTAGTTTGAAATAAAAGTTATTCATACAAATGTCGTTATTAATTGGAAGAGGGGGAATTAAAAGATTTATATTATCTCTTTTCATTTAAATTATTAAAGAAAAAAAAGTAATTTTAAAACTAAATAATGAGTTTATATATGTGCATAAATCGAGAATGATTGTAAGTATAAGGAACTGTAAAATAAATGTGTCCGTGTTGGTAAAATAAATATGTGCATGTTAAATATTAAAAAATGATATAGAAAGAAAATGTAAAAATGTGCAATGGCTATGAATTTAAAAACAACAAGTTTGCAATGGCTGCTAATTAACAAATCAAACAACAGAATTAAAAGCTTATCTAAAGAATGTGTTTAAAAACAGTGGAGAAATTTCAACAACAGAGATAGCCGGTGGACATAAACACCAATTAGAAAAATGACAACAGGCATCATATAAATAGCCCTGTTTTCATCAAACAATCAGTTGAGATTATAGTCCAGATTATAATCAGTTGAATTCTTCAATCAGTCAATCAATTAGTGTTTACCAGGATAATGCAGTGTTAATCATCGTCAGAATCATACAACTTTTGCTCCAGCCCTTAGTCTAATGGAATATCAGCCAACCTGCCTGGAAAAAGATAATGCCTGACTAACAATGTGAAAATCCGCTGTTATATCTAACTGTCTTAAAGAAAAATGCCTCAGAATACTAAGCATTAAATCTCCACAAGAGGACCTCAAATCTAACCGATTAGAAACATTTCCACATGATGTGACAACCAGCAAGAAGTCCACATTCAAATCCTAGGTAATAAATAACATTTTTTTATTCTCATTTCTAAGTAAAGAAGCCATTGCAATAGTTTGAAGCCTCACAGAGTCAAATAATAATGAACTCTATAGCATGCATAAATGAACTATTGATGTGCATGTTTTGAAATGTTGTGTGTGAATCATCATCATCATTATCAACCATTATCAATCCACTGCAGGATGAAGGTCTCTCCAAGTTTAATCCATCTTCTTCAATCTTTAGCTTCTCTTCTCCACAACACCCCTGCACATTTTCTTATTTCATCCATCCATCTCCCATGTGGTCTCTTTCTGGGTCTTTTACAATCTCTTGGAATCCAGTTTAAAATTTCAATTGTCCATCTATTATCATTTCTTCTAGCAATATGTCCAGCCCAACTCCATTTCAATCTTTTAATTTTTTCAATAAGGTCAGTAACACCTGTTTGTTGTCATACCCATACATTGCGTTTTCAATCCCTTCTTGTTACTCCCAACATGTATCTCTCCATACTTCTTTGAGTGGTCTGAAGTCTCTGTATTGCTCTTCTATTAAGTGTCCAAGTCTCAGATCCATAAGTAAGAACTGGTAAAACACATTTATTAAAAACCTTCCTTTTCAAACACATAGGCATATTTCCTTTTAGTATCAAGTTATTTCTACCAAAAGCACTCCAACCAAGTTTAATTCTATGATTAATTTCCTCCATTATGTTTCCATCTGTATTAATAATCTGACCAAGGTATTTGTAACTGTTAACTTCTTCTAATTCTTCATAATCAATCTTTATTTTCATATTTTGAGCAAATCGATTAAACATTACTTTAGTCTTTTTAACATTTATCTTTAGTCCTACTTTTCTACTTTCATATGTGTGTCGTCATTATAGATAATTATCACTGTCTAAATTATTTAAGTTCTTATAAAAGTATTTAAGAATTACAATAATAAATATCTAGTTAAATAAATTATCTTTAAACTTAAAGCTTCATTTTGTCGGTCAGTTTTTTTCACCATTAATTCAAGCAATAATTTATGAATATATTACAATAGGCTGAGCTTGTCAAGGATATTTTAAGCACTTTATTATGGGCCTACTGTCCAAACATGTTAGTTTTAGAAACTATCTGGTACCCAGGGTTTACTCCGAAACAAATAAAGTGCTTGGTTAGTGGGGGTTTGAACCTAGCCATCGAGGTGAGTCATGGTCTGGAAATGTGATCGTGTTATGCATTGCATAGTTCAGTCTGATCATGGTTATTGTTGACAGCTCTGCTATCAATAATATTCTCCCCTCTGTTCAAAGGGCCGATCCATTCATGAAATAGTTATTATATAAAATCATAATAATAAGATTTAAACCCAGATAAACCTAGTGTTTAGAGTACGCTGGATATTCTACTGATTCAGAACCAGCACAATATATATATATAACAAAATAAATGTCCTCCACTAATATTAATAATACCATAACAAAACTTAAATATATTCCCAACAACGGTAAACAATTTATAATATAATATAAATAAAAACTCATAAAGAAATATTTTCGATTATATCCATAATCATTATCAACTCAACTTTCAAAATGGAATCATCTATTACCAACCGGAAACACATGTCGATTGAAATATCCCACAATTCATTAATTCTAACATTTGCTGTCTGTTTATTATCGTATTTTAAACCTACTAATAAAAACTGCCTCTTTAATTTTTCTTTTTTCATTATCTCTCTCTTGGCCTAAAATTTTTATTTTGTTTATATTAAAATTTGATTTTGATATAAACAAAATAAAAATTTTCAGCCAAGAGAGAGATAATGAAAAAAGTAAAATTAAAGAGGCAGTTTTTGTTAGTAGGTTTAAAATACGATAATAAACAGACAGTCAGCAAATGTTAGAATTAATGAATTGTGGGATATTTAAATCGACATGTGTTTCCGGTTGGTAATAGATGATTCCATTTTGAAAGTTGAGTTGATAATGATTATGAATATAATCGAAAATATTTTTTTATGAGTTTTTATTTATATTATATTATAAATTGTTTACCGTTGTTTGGAATATATTTATATATATCAAGAGTATAATGTCAAAGTTAGGAATGCAGAAAATTTGACATTTGTAAATAGAATTGTAATTATTTAATACATAGTAGAATTTTTTTAGCTTAATACTAATTTTCATGTAATCGGTTTTGGATTAAACCCATTTATAAATTTAGCATTATGAATTCACAACCATTAAAATTAAATAAATATATTAGAAAGCATGCATATTTAAAACGTTATGGTTAGAAAAAACATAAAGAAAATAGTAAATTATTATCACAGATAAAAAAGAAAAAGTTGGATATTTGCAATATGGAGAAAAATAAAAATAATGGAAAATGTATGTTATTTTGGCAGTAAGAATGGATATGTGTGTAGTCAAGCATTGTTGGCCGAGAGGTCAGCGCAGACACCTTGCAAGCAAGCAGTTGGTTGCAGTCGGTTGTTGCGAGTTCGCCTCCCGGCCAATGCTATGACATATGGAAAAAAAAAAAGAATAGATATGTGGAGTATTTTAGGAATAAAACAAAAAAAAGAAAGCCTTTTAAAGAAAGTATAAATTATATATTAGATTGAAAATATCTGTAAACTATTTAATGATTATTTAAAGGCATTTAGTAAGTAATAGTGACAATAATAAATAAATAGAAATTATATAAGGAAAAGTTGAAAAAAATATAAAAATAATTATATAACAGTAATGAAGAATAATAATGCTTTCATATAATAAGAGAAAAATTATAAATTTTTAAAGATTATAGATTAGAGGTAAAAATTTAAAAAATAAGAATGGCGAAAATGGGAAAAGAAATTAATATGTTTGTAGTGAACAGAATATATTTAGGTATCTTGATCAAAATGGGGGGGGGGGGGGAGATGCATTCCTATTTTTTTTAAAAAGTTTAAAATATTATAGGTACGTTTTTATTATATAAGACTTATGTCAATATTTTAGTTTAGGATAATTTTATTAAATAGAAATCAAAAATGATAACAGTTAATGATTAATCACTGGAATTCATGTAACTTTTGTCAGTTGTCATTTAATGCTGGAGCAGAAGCAATCAGATCTTCGATCCTGGACTCTTTAGCTTTTCAATTCTTTATTATATCTCAGATCAAATCACATGTAATAATTGGAAATAAACATAACAATAGCATAAAATTTTAGAATATATATAAGGAATATAAACACAGAATAAAAATTTACCTAATAAATGAAAATAGCATAAAAATAGTATTTTTATATACATCCACACATACTAAGAGGCATTGCTTTATGAAGATGGCAGTTAGTATTCATATGAAAACTAAATAATATTTAATAAATTAGCTAAAATTAATATTATTTTTGTAGTCTAGGCTGAAATTATCATCATCAACAACCATTATCAATCCACTGCTGGATGAAGGTCTCTCCAAGTTCAATCAATCTTCTCCAATCTTTAGCTTCTCTTCTCCACATCACTCCTACACACTTTATTTTATCCATCCATCTCACATGTGGTCTTTTTCTGGATCTTTTGTAATCTCTTGGAATATAGTTTAAGATTTCAATTGTCCATCTATTATCTCTTTTAGCAATATGCCCAGCCCAACTCCACTTCAGTCTTTTAATTTTTTCATTGAGGTCAGTAACACCTGTTTTTTCTCTTACCCATACATTGCATTTTTGATTTCTTCTTGTTACTCCGAACATGCATTTCCTCATACTTTTTTGAGTGGTCTGAAGTCTCTGTATTGCTCTTCTATTAAGTGTCAAAGTTTCAGATCCATAAGTAAGAACTGGTAAAACACATTTATTAAAAACCCTTTTCAAACACATAGACATATTTCCTTTTAGTATCAAGTTATTTCTACCAAAAGCACTCCAACCAAGTTTAATTTTATGATTAATTTTATCCATTATGTTTCCATCTGTATTAATAATCTGACCAAGATATTTGTAACTGTTAACTTTTTCTAACTTATCATAATCAATCTTTATTTTTATATTTTGAGAAAATCGATATATAAATTATTTGATTTATAATTTAAAATGAGAAAATATATATATTTTTTAAAAACATTGTACAAATTGATTTACCTGTGGATGGGGAGGGGGTCTGATATTGTATTTCCCAATCTGTCGCATGACCTGAAGTCTGCAAAATTATTTAGAGCAAGTACAAACTGGGTGCATAATAGATTTAATTATGTTACAGTGTGGTTATATTTATCTTTTAAATCTTTAATTTTCCTAATAATTCCATACATATATAACAAAATGTTTACACAACTATTTATCAGTTTCTAAATTTTAAAATTGCATGAAGGTTAAATGTTAATTTTTAATTTTAAAAATAACAAACTTTAAGTGAAAGAAATGCAATCAATAGAAAGCTAAATTTTATAACATTAAAGAAGAGTTGTAAATAAGCTAATGGATTTTTATGTGGCAAACAGTTTCTAAGCAAATGCAATAGAAAGGTAAAATTTAATATATAAATCCCATATTTTGTCACTAATGTAGAGATCTAGGAATGCCCAAATTTGATTTCACCAGGATGGAGAAGTTCAACCAGTTACTATAAATGGTGGACACCTCAGAGCTCTATAAATCTATTTTAAAAACTTATAATATGTAAATGAAGCCATCTATAATGAATTGTTCATTAAAATTCTTATTAAAATAAAATCTCTAAATGGTAACTGTACTAGTCTTGCTTATAAATGTAACTTTTTAATATTTTTTTCCTGTACCAGTAATCACTTATTATTTTAACTTTTCTATAATCTGTGGCCATGTCTATTTTCTATTCTAATTATTTTATTTCATTTCTGAATTCATGTGTTATGATATGCCATAATTTCAAGGCAGAGAATAATTAATTTAATACATTTTTGAGTAAGACAATTAGAAGCTGCCTGGTATAATGTTCTCATTGTTTTTTAGCTAATATAAATTGCTGCTTTGAAATCTATTCCAAAAGATAACAACAGATCACTATGTGCTCATTGTTATCTATATTTAATTACTTAATATCTATTAGTCTGTTATTAAGTTTGTGAATTATTATTATATCTCTTAGTTAGATAATGGCCAGAATTTGTGAATGTATAGCACCCAAAATATGCTTTCTCCTCCCTAGTATCATCATAAAGAAGTATATACAGATTCAAAACCACTGTTGAAAGTCTTTTATTTTTTAAAATATTTTTTAAATATTATATATTTTTTTAAATTTTTGAAAAGTAGATTAATTAGGTTTTTTTTTTGTTGATTCTCCATGAAATAGTGTTGAAAGTCAGAGGCATTTTTTTTAATGTAGTGCAATTCATTTTTCCCACTATTTTTATAATTATCATTTTGTTTTATTTCATAGGGTTTTAAAAAAAATCATTAAATAGTGTTTTCTTCAATTTCTTGTTTTTGTAATTTGCATTTTAAAGGGATTTTTAGAGCTTTCTTCATGTTGCCTTAGGCATTTTAATTTTACAGCAATTTCTTGTTTTTATAATTTGTATTTTAGAGCTGATGTCAAGGCAGGCCTGTTAAACAATACTAATAAGGATAAATTAATCACTCAGCTTATCATAGCCATTCATTACAAACCAAACAACACAGATGATCATGATTGGAGGTCAAACATTAATAACACCTAGCAATTTCTTTCAGATAACTCTATAACTTGCCTTAATGAAGACAAAGGAGGTAGATTTGTACGATGAAAAAAGGAGAATATGTGAATCTACAAATGAATTAAAATTCAATGCTTTTCCAACTTTAATAACAAACTCAATAAAGACAAATTCAATTATGGCTTACTCTTAAACACTGTAACAAAGCTTTTACTAAATCAGAATATTATATCCCTCCTCTTTTATTTTACCTTGAATGTTTGCTAACATTAAGCTACATAAACCTAATTCTCCACTCAGGCTTATTTTCTATTTTGGAGGTGTGCATCATTTCAACATTGCAAAATGGTCAATCAATGGTTAAGGAAACAAATTGGATGTAGATCTTAAAATCTTTTTCAATTTTATTGATCACATTAAATACTGTAAGCTAAAATCATAATACAAAATTGCTTCTTTAGACATTACTGAGCTATACGGCACCATTAATTGGAAACACTCCATTAATATCATCCAAAATGAACTTGTAAAAAACAATTATTCACAGGCATGTATCATCTTTATTCATGATCATCACCACATTCAACAGACAATGTTTTCACATGGCAGATGGTTGATCCAGGGGATTGCTACTTAGTAAAATCCTATCCACCATATATCAAAGCCTCTTCAAAGATAAACTCCTTCCTAAATACTTGAGTACTACTCCTAACTTTATTTTAACCTATGATGTTGGTGATGGGTTTGTCATCGAACCTGAATCATCAATTAATCAATATTCAATCGGATCTCCCATCTTATTCCTTTCTATCGTTTATTATTACATGGAAAGACTTACAAAAAAATGCAAGTCAAATAAACTACACTATATGCATCAAACCTTTGGAGATCAAAGGCTCCACATACTCTAAATATAACTTTCCATGCACACACAAATTTCCAGGTGTCTCATAATTTATTTTCTATAATTATCTCATGTAAATTCGAAGTCTCCCGAAAAATTATCCTAGAACAATATACAAAAGATCTCATTAACATTGGATTCAGACCCAGCCATCTCACAAGAAAAGTAAAACAATTTTACCAGAAGTTATAGACCAATCTTTTCAAAAATGACAGACCATGGCTTCTTTTTCTACACATCCATTCCCTCATTTAAAACTTTATTAAAACCTCTCATTCTTCAATCTACATTTTCTTTTCCCCCTTCAACATAATAAATTAATTATCAATTCCAAAAAATGTATAACATCTGATCAGACTCCTCAACCAGTATACAAGATCCTATGCCCCCAAACTGGCTGCAGCATCATATATTATGGCGAATCCTATGCATTTTTTTCTACTGGGGTCTCTCAGCACTCTTATTTATACAAAAGAGCTCTAAATAACCCAAATATAACACCAAAAGTCCACTACCATGTATTTGAACTGTCTTCTGCTTTTATAACATACACAGAATGCCATGATGCTAAATGTAAAATCAAAGTATGGTTTATAGCTAACAACACCTATGCTATAATATAAACCATAAGCTAGAAGAAAGTATTCTCTCTTCTCTCTTCAAAAAGTGGACTCTCTAATCCACTTTGTATATAATTAAATATTTGTAATATACATTTTTCATCATGCTCACCCAACCCACTTGCCATGATTATGAAAAATAAAAACTTCTCTAAAGCGTTCAGTGAATTGATATTACAATTTGTACTTGGCTTCACCATAGCCTGTGTTTTAGCGCATTTAGACGCATTCTTAAAAAACTAAATTTTTAAATTACTGTGCATATATTTTGCATACATGTATATACATCATCCTATTACGATTAACCATTTGATGTGTGTGTATTTAAACATACACATACATACATAACAATTCCATACTCATTAAATATATTCCTAATAGTAAATAATTGTAATAAATCACAATAAAGTATTCCGACCAATAATTAAATATTTTTTTTTTTGATTTTGTGTTTATTCAAAGTAAGTTTAGGTATATTCTTAAGTACATGTGTAACATCCTGAAACTGCATCATTACTCCATATCTATAGATGTAAGATTACTTTTTAATTAAGATAAAAGGATCTTAGACAAAAAATGAATGGATCATCAAAAAAAATTTAAATTTGTTAAACAAAATAATAAGTACAAATTTAAAATATATATATATATATTAAAAAATTATCAGTGGTTCATTTTATGGAAGGTCGTGTGACACTCCAGTATGGGAAATGCCAAAGTTAATTCTCAATCCAGAACTCGTCACTCTACCAGTATATTAAAGTGCACAAAACAAAACGAAAATTTATTGGTTTCAAAAAAAAGTAAATGTCAACATATTGTAGTAAGTAATTAAAATAAAAAAGATAGATGTTATGATAGTTAATAGTAACTGAGATGTGATACTATAAAGTCATGCAAGCATGGTTAAAAAGGAGCACTACAGAAATTCTGAAGTATAATAAACTCATCCACCTGATTCAACAATCAAGGAAGTAAATAGCTATTGGCTTATTATGACAACCAATAGCAAGAGGAAAATAATTACTATAAAATATACAAAATACTTTGACTATTAGATAAAAGGCTAGTTTTTACCAAAGGAATTTAGCTTTGTTCTTCTATATTCACAGCTTATAACGGGAGTCATATATCATTACAATGTTAACGTTCAAATATAGTTAAACAATATAACAGTGGATGCACAAACTTTTCTACATCCAAGGCTTACACTTAGTGGCACTACTGTATGGAAAGTTTGCTACTATTATTATCAACATGTGTACTAATATGAAATGGTGATCATGTGATGTTTAAACAATATAACATGATAATAATTATAATATATGTACAAAACGTCCGAAAATAGTACTAGTAATATATATGGATTCTCAAGCAGCAAACGTATCTGCTGAGAGCAGGTCTTTGCACATTAAAAAAAGTTTATTATCACTTTCATTATAATCTTATCTTGTTATATGAAATGAACCTATACACATTACTTTTACTTATTTCTTTCAGTGTCTGATTCCACGAATCTTCCAATGCCGAATGAAGGTAATTTTACTTTTCAAGCTTACATTTTAATTTTAAATGTATTTATTTACTTTTTATATAAAAAAGTGTTTTATATTACATAAACATATTTGCAATATATATATATATGTTAATTCTAATATTTTCACGGATAAAAGATGTCATATTATTAATACTATTTGCGGATATTCCGTGTAGTGAAAAAGCTTAATGCTGACGTTTCAGTATAATATCAAGTACCTTCCTCAGAGCGTCCTCTTTCTCAAATCATAAGAATGCACGTGAGATTTAAAACCGTTTTTATCGTTTTCTTTTTCCTCATATTTAAATTCTATTGGTTGAGAAGTTTTAAAATTTATTTTCTCTTCCAATAGCTTCTTCCAAATGTTGTTAATCTTCTTTAATTCACACCTTTCATTTATGCTGTTGGGCCTTTTAAAAATCTCTATAGCTTCTCTTAGCAATCTCTGGTCATATTGTTCAATTTTTTCTAAAATATTTGTTTTTTCAAAATTGATATCATGATTTGTTAATTTTATATGAGAATAAATAGCTGATGAATTGGATTTTTCTCTCACTGCCAGAATGTGTTCTTCCTTTCTAATATTTATTCTACGATTAATCTGTCCTATATATGTATGTGGACAGACCCTACATGGAATTTCATATACACCATGATACTCCAAAGCAATTTTATCTTTAGGAAGTGGAAATATTTCACTAATTTTTTTATAAGTAGTGTAAATTGTGTGAATATTATTATTTTTTAAAATGTTATCAATTCTATCAGTTACTCCTTTTATATATGGCAAAATTGTCTTAATTTCTGATGTATCAAATGTATAAGCCCTATTAATAATGTTGTAATTAAAACCGTTATGAAGAAGCATTTTATTAGTAGCAAAAAGGTCCTGGTGAAAATGGCTATCATCAGAAAGTCTCTTTGTTCTATCACAATTTACACTACTTATAAAAAAATTAGTGAAATATTTCCACTTCCTAAAGATAAAATTGCTTTGGAGTGTCATGGTGTATATGAAATTCCATGTAGGGTCTGTCCACATACATATATAGGACAGACTAATCGTAGAATAAATATTAGAAAGGAAGAACACATTCTGGCAGTGAGAGAAAAATCCAATTCATCAGCTATTTATTCTCATATAAAATTAACAAATCATGATATCAATTTTGAAAAAGCAAATATTTTAGCAAAAATTGAACAATATGACCAGAGATTGCTAAGAGAAGCTATAGAGATTTTTAAAAGGCCCAAGAGCATAAATGAAAGGTGTGAATTAAAGAAGATTAACAACATTTGGAAGAAGCTATTGGAAGAGAAAATAAATTTTAAAACTTCTCAACCAATAGAATTTAAATATGAGGAAAAAGAAAACGATAAAAACGGTTTTAAATCTCACGTGCATTCTTATGATTTGAGAAAGAGGACGCTCTGAGGAAGGTACTTGATATTGTACTAAAACGTCAGCATTTAGCTTTTTCACTACACGGAATATCCCGCAAATAGTAATAATAATATGACATATATATATATTCTTGTATTGTCATGTGACTTGCATATAGCTTAAACCTCTAATTTTCATTGAAAATCATTTAGGAAAAATAAGAATACTTTATTCAATATAAAAGCTGGATTAATTATTCCATGTGTTTATGTTTTTGCAAAGCCAGTATAAAAGTTTATATCTGAGCTAGGATTAATATGGTAATCTCTATCTTAATAAATAATTAGTAATAACCATTAATATATTTATCTAATGGGTATAATGTCAGAGTTATGAGTACAGAAAATTTGACAATGTAAATAAAATTGTAATTATGTACTACATAGTAGAATTTTTTTAACTTAATACTAATTTTCATGTAATCGGTTGTGGATTAAACCCATTTATAAATTTAGCATTATGAATTCACAACCATTAAAATTAAATAAATATATTAGAAAGCATGCATACTTAAAACGTTACGGTTAGGAAAAACATAAAGAAAATAGTAAATTATTATCACAGATAAAAAAGAAAAAGTTGGATATTTGCAAAGCTATATGGAATATATTGGATATAATATGGATAAAAATAAAAATAATGGAAAATGTATGTTATTTTGGCAGTAAGAATGAATATGTGAAGTGTTTTAGGAATAAAAACAAATAAAGAAAGCCTTTTAAAGTATATATATATATATATATATATTGTACCCTCACTTCTCGATATATGATATAACTTAAAATATGACTAGCTCAATTAAATCATTATGCTCGGTTAAAATATGTATAGCTATCTTTAATATATTTTATAATACTATATCTTATCAAATTTATTATAAACTTATCAAAAATTAATATAGTTCAATATTATGTACTAATTAAATAAGTATTTACTAAAATCATGAGACTGTGAAGTGAAGTTACAATTGGTAATTGAATTTACATTGAGCCAATGTCTTTCCAAGACACTGTCTCAATGGCATAAGAATACTATTACTTCTTTATTATCTCATTACTAACTCTACAGCACTCTTATGACTTTTATAAAATGAACTATCTTTAATAATAATAGATAAGTAAATCTCAATTTTTATTAAGGAAATATAATTAATGAATCTCAGGTTCTTCTAATTATCTTAAAATAATAATAATTCATGCAAATAGGAATGATAAGGGATTTAATATCAAACCTAAATACACCTAACTTATTCTAATAACAATAACTAACAATAATAATCTTTAGTGTATAGCTTAATCTTATCTATTTTATTATACTATTAATCATTAATAAAATAAGTAAATCATATACATGTCTTTCATTTCCATATAGTATCTTAATTTTAAAATATACTAAAGTCTTATAATTTAACAATCTGTGGCAATAAATAATATTATACTCTTATATTGTGCATTATAATTACTTTGTGACCATTATAATATTATATGTTAATGTCAATCAATTTCTATAAATTATATTAAGAAAATATTGTGTTTCTTTCTCAAATAATAAAATAATAAATTCATATTGTGCAAATATTATGTACATTCAAATTATCTGTTGTCAAATGCTGTGGTGTAAAATAATGAATTCGACACACTTTTAAACAACTTAAACAAATTTATTTACATCAACTTTAACAAATAACTTATTTACACTATTTACATTATAAATGGAACTAAAGAAAATAAAACAAAAAAATAAGAAAAATAATAATACAAGATTTTTACACTGTTACTATTTCCATAATCATAAATAGATAATTTATACATTTCTTAAAATGTTCTATCAATAACATTTAATTAAGTTTATGACTTTAAATTTTAATAAACATCATTTGTCCTCAGTTAATACAAGAAAAGGTTTTATGTGAAATATCATTCATGTAGCATATATGTAAATAAACAGACTTTAATAATTAAAATGCTACTTCACTTAAGTCTTACTGCTATTTATATTATAATGTACTGGTATGTATTACATTTACTATCAGTATTACTCAAATATTAATTAATGTATAAACTGATATAACTTTGTAATATAATAACAATTATTGTTTATAACTATTTATTTCATTCTGATATAATGTCATACTACATGTCTTATCAAAATATGCAATACGTATATGTTCTTTTAAAATAATATTTTAAAATTATTCAACAATTTCAAATTTTTATAAAGTATTATATTAAATAAAATTCTATGATTCTTTTTTTATTTAAATTATTACTCTTCTTTACTTGTTATTCTTATTCCTTCCTAAAAACTTCTATCTACAAAAGTCATTTTAACCTTATTTAACTTCAGAAAAATAGATGACCAATTTTTAAAAAAAAAATAATAATTATCCAAAATCTCTTATACCTCATCATTTATATACGATAAGCCTTCAATCAAAATATAAATTTCTACATAAAATCAACTTAACTTATCTAATAAAATAAAATAAAATATAGATTTTTATATATCTCTTACTAACTTGAAAAGAAAATAAATAACTTACACTAATATAATAATCTAATTCCTAATATTGTAACAGAAACATTAAAATTTATTCACGAAAGAATCATATAATTGTTTCTAGATTTCTCATATTACGTTGTATTAAATTTACATCATAAATTCAAAGTATGCATATTAAAATAAAACTGTTATTACTAATCTTATGCGTGTATATTCTTTAAATATTTATACATTCATTCAACAATCAAATAACATTTGGTTGATCTACAGAAAACATAGCAAAATACATTAAATTATTACTATTATATAATTTTTACCATAAATGATACTTTAATGTACAGTTCGTCACATGATGTCCTCCAGGATTACAGTTTTACAAAATAATTTCACATTTACACTCAACAATTATTCTTTAAAATATTACGTGTTGTATAATTATAAAATAAACTTTATGCAATGAAATGTTATATTAATATTTAGTTATTTTTTTTAAAAAATGTAAATGTACCTTTCCTATCTTTAATAAATCAGTAATTAATTAAATATTTATGTTAATTAATAAATAAAAACATATTACATAAAATCCAACGGTGTCTTCTTTCACCCATAATTGTTCTTTTTCCTAGGCACAAATTTTCACCAACATTACTTCCTTTTCCGGTACATCACGTGTTTTTAAAAGTTTTTATGAAAAAATGAAAACGTTCTTTTTTTAAAAATAAAATAAAATAAAAGTCAGTTCCACCATAAAACAAAATAAAATTAAAATAGTTTATGAGATCCGATTTATTTCTTTTTAAGAAAAAAAAATATTATTTAAAAGTTATTATTTTTTAGAATTAGTCTATAGTTTATAAAGTTCTTATTTAATTATTTTTAATTGATTTGGATATCCACGTATATTTGATTTGCGCATTCCTTAACAAAATAATTTAGGTAAGATTAATTTTTTAATTCTTCTGTACGACCAGTGTTCAGACTTTCTAATATAATAATTTTTATTCATAGGTACTTCTCTGCCAATTAAACTTTCAATTTATTTGCCTTTTTAAAACTATCAGAATTTTAGTCTTTTAAACCATAAAGACTTAACAAGGCAAATATTTATACAATTACTGTTAATTATCATATCTTTACCAAGATATATACTTAAATTTATAATTTACAAATACTTTCTTCATAAAGAAGTATTTCTCATTCTTTTAAAATATCTGTTTTATAAAAATTAATTACAATCAGCTTTTAAATTTATATAAGGTCCAGCATATTACTTTTATGCATCTAGTAACTCTCCTAGTTAATCCAGCGTTTGTTAAATTTTTAGTATAAAGTCTCCAATACATTTTATCCTTATACGATGTTTTCATGACTATTTGATAGTAAACTGAGCTTCAATAGAAACGATCAATAGGAAATTATAATTAAAATTAGCACTGCATATTTGTCGGTAAACTTTTATAAATTATTTTAAACTACTCTCTTATAATTTTAAAACGACTACGAGAGCGTCTATAATTTTACTTAGCTATTTCTAATAGCACACTTTACTTTAAAAATTACAATCATAATCCCCCTCCGAACAATTGAACCTTAGTTTTATACTGGAATAAACTCCCCACTTGATTGGTAAATTAAACAATCAACTTGCTAGCTTATTTACATATTTTACCAACAAGACAGAATTAAAAATAAATAATGACTTTTTTAATATTTATTATTTATCACATTATTAAATTCTTAAATTAATCTTTATCATTTATTTAAATCCATTAAACATTTTTTTAAAATATACTTTCTTACTTTATTTCACTTTTAACTTTTATAAGATTATTTTTATAAATAAATTAAGTCTATTTTTATTCGTTATGTTTTTAAGCAGTATTTTAAAAATCAGATTTAATATTTCACATTAACTATTTTTATTTTTATCTCGTGATAGCCAATATAATACTTATAAATTTTTATAACAGCATTTTAAAATAGTTTTGCAACTTTACTAAAAAACTCACAAGGATGTGTGTATGTGTCTAACTAACATCTGTTTTACAACACAGCTACAAACGCTTGTAATAATCTAAAAATAAACTAACATTTTCATTTTTTAAAAATAAATATTTTTAAAATAAATAATATCTTATAACAACTTTTAAAATAATACTTCGATATTATTAAAATCAAATATTAATCTTCTATTATGTATTACTAATAATTAAAATATTTATATTCACTTATTAAATATTAATCTTTATCAACAATAAATATATGCATTTAATTTTAACTTGTCTTTTTAAAACTTTAACTTTAAACATTTATTTATTAAATTTATTAATGCAGTATTGATTATGGCCAGTTTTCCCAACCATATACTATTATCATTCCTATTGAAACGTCTCTCTCAAACATCAGCACAATTTTCACATATCAAATATTCATAGATTACTTTAATTATACTTTTTAAAAGATTGTTATAAATAAAATTAACATCATTTAGCTAAATATATCTTAAATTTAAAATTTTTTAAATAGATTGATACAACAATTTATGGAGACCCATACAAAAGGGCACAATATATATATATATATATATATATATATATAGATATTTTCTATATATATATATATATATATATATATATATATATTAGATAGAAAATATCTGTAAACTATTTAATGATTATTTAAAGGCATTTACTAAGTAATAGTGACAATAATAAATAAATAGAAATTATATAAGGAAAAGTTGAAAAAAATATAAAAATAATTATATAACAGTAATGAAGAATAATAATGCTTTCATATAATAAGAGAAAAATTATAAATTTTTAAAGATTATGGATTAGAGGTAAAAATTAAAAAAATAAGAATGGCGAAAATGGGAAAAGAAATTAATATGTTTGTGATGAACTGAATATAATTAGATATTTTAATCGAAATGGGGGAAGGGGTGCATTCCTTTTTTTTTTTTAAATGTTCAAAATATTATAGGTAAGTTTTTGTTAAATAAATCATATGCCAATATTTTAGTTTTAAATAATTTTAGTAAATAGAAATCAAAAATGATAACAGTTAATGATTAATCACTGAAAGTCGTGTAACTTTTGTCAGTTGTCATTTAATGCTGGAGCAGAAGCAATCAGATCTTTGATCCTGGACTCTTTAGCTTTTCAATTCTTTATTATACCTTAGATCAAATCACATATAATAATTGAAAACAAACATAATAATTACATAAAATTTTAGAATATATATAAGGAATATAAACACAGAATAAAAATTTACCTAATAAATGAAAATAGCATAAATAGAAAACAATGCATAAAAATAATATCGAGTGGTTATTTAGTCAGAGAAGTCATTTAATCTTGAAGCTCCAAATGTGACAGGTTGAGATTATGTAGGGAAGTCTTCAGTTTAGCACAGTTTAATAGGACAATATACTAATGCCATATATAAATTATATATATATAGTATTATTTTTAGGAGCTTCCATGTAATAAAAATATAATAGCTAAATAGCTGATGTTTCAGTACAATAAAAAGTAGTATTTAGCTATTATATTTTTATTACACAGAAGTTCCTGGAAATAATACTATGAATTCATCTTTTATCTGTGAGAATAATATATATATAGAGAGAGAGCCCTTTTTATTGGTACACTCCATCATAAAACAAATTGGTAATAAATTTTAAGATGCATAATTTTAAATTTTATAAAATTTAAAATGTTTACTTATTAAACTATGAAAAATAACAGTCATTTTAGTTTTCATAGGGTTTGAACTTAGGTTTAGTTAAATCAAATTAGTATAATTGCTGTAAATCCTGGGTAAAATATTTATTTTCAAAGGTATATAAAGGTAAAATAATAAACTATAAATTAATAATATGTGATAAGTAATCATTTGATAATATTTAAAATTATAGGGAAGTTCAAATCTAATCTTGTAAATAAAAATATGCATTAAGTAAGGATTATTTTCAGTGAAATCTTAATTTATGTTCCAAAATAAATAATTAATATTTATTTTATGCATTTTTTTCCACGTGTCATAACATCGGCCGGGAAGCGAACCCGCTAACCCGGGACAACTGCTTGTATGGCAGTTGTGCTGACCTTTCGACCACTAACGCTTGACTATTTCTGTGTTTTGTGATTAAAAATTCATCAAATTAACCTCAGATCTAGTCTGTGTAGAAATAAAATCAAAATGATCTAAATTGATGTAAAGTAAATTGTATTCAGTTCATGAAAGGTATTTATTACTAGTAAATATTTTAATATGTTCTTAAGTACATGTGTAAAATCCTGAAACTACGATAAATTGGATCATTACTCCGTATCTTATATATCTAAGATTACCTTTTAATTGAGATAAAAGAATCTTAGACAAAAATAAATAGAGTATGAAAAAAACTTTAAATTTATTAAATAAAAAAATAAGCACAAATATATATATATTAAAAAATTATCAATGGGTTTATTTTATGAAAGGTCACGTGATACTTCAGCATGGAAATTCGTAAATTAACTTTCAATTCAGAACTCATCACTCTACCAATATATTAAAATGCACAAAACAAACAAAAAATTATTGGTTTCAAAAAGAAGTAAAAGAAAATGTCTACATAAAGTAATAAGTAATTAATAAAAGAGTAGAAAAATAAAAAAAGATAGCTGCTATTATAGTTAGTTAACAGTAACTGAGATTTAATACTATAAAGTTATGCAAGTATCGTTATAAAAGAGCAATAGAGAAATTATGAAGTACAATAAACTCATCTGCATGACAACCAATTACAAAAGGCAAATAATTACCATAATGTATACAAAATACCTTAACTATTAGATAAAAGGCTAGTTTTTACCAAAGGAATTTAGGCTTTGTTCTATATTCACAGGTTGTAACGGGAATCATACATCATAATAATGTTAACGTTCAAATATAGTTAAACAATATAACAGTAGGAAACTCTCCGTACAGTAGTGCCACTAAAGGCAAATCTTAATAATCAATGGATGCAGGAAGGTTTGTGCATCAATCTCTATACATCAATGCCACCAAGAGCAAGCCTTTGCAATCAATGGATGCAGAAAGATTGTGTTCTGCTTTCATTGATTGCAAAGACTTGTTCTTGGTGGCATTGCTATATAGAGATTGATGCACAAACCTTCTGGTATCCATTGATTATTAATGTTTGCACTTAGTTTCACTACTGTATGGAGAGTTTGCAACTATTATTATCAAACTGTGTAAGTATATGAAATGGTGATCATGTGATGTCTAAGTAATATAAACTTTAAACTTAATTAAGATTAATGTTAAAAATTTGTGATAATGGCATTTCACTTGCAATTTTATTCTGGACTATTTCCATCATCTAATTTTAATTGTTAGTTGCTTTTAGAAAATTTCCTACTTTATTTAAACGTCTCAAATGCATTCAACTATTACTAATAACACATCGTCATTATCATTTTCAACCATTATAGACCCACTTCCGGTCTCATAGCAGAATGAAGGTTTCCTAAAGTTTAATTCCATTATTAGCCATTCTTTTCAATATCACACAAGCAAACTTCTTCATTGTATCCATCCATCTCACATGTAGTCTTTTATTAGGTCTTTTATGATCTCTTGAAATCCAGTTTACGACTTCAACTGGCTATGTATTATCTCTTTTAGCAATAAGTCTAGCCCAAATCTACTTCAGTCACTTAATTCTTTCAATGATATCAGTAATGTCTGGAATTTTTTCACCCATGTACTTCATTTTTTATTCCTTCTTGTTACTCTCTTGAGTAGTCTAAATTCTCTGTATTTTTTTTCTTTTGTTGGGTCCAAGTCTCATATCCATAAATAAGAGCTGGTAAAATATATAAGTATATTTCTTATAAGAACATTTCACTTTTCTTACATTTTAAAGCAAAATATTTTTTTGATTCTTTACAGTTTAGACTGTTTCTAGCAGTCTTCCTCAGATCTACAAAATTTAAACATTATATAAATACAATCATATTTTATACATATATTTATTATAATCTTATATTTCTTTTTAATATTAAAGTATTTCTATCAAAAGCATTCCATCCAGTTTAATTTTATGATTAATATTATCCATTATGTTTTCATTTATATTAACAATCTGAGCAAAGTATTCATGACTTTTAAGTTCTTAATTCTTCATTATCCATCTTTATTTTCTTCTCCTGAGAAAATCCATTAAACCTTACTTTAGTCTTTTTAGTATTCATCTTTAGTTTTAATTTCTGACTTTCATCTCATAACTCTTCCAACATCTCCTGAAGCTCTAAAGCATTATTTATAAGAATAACATTTATCTGCATAATTTATATGACTTAAATAATCTCCATTTACACTCTCAGCTTCCCATTTTAATTCACAAAATACTTTTTATAAAATTGCTGTAAAAAGTTTTGGCGATATGAAATCACTCTGTCTATATCGTCCTCATTGTTAATCTTCTTAATATTATTAATAATCTAGTCATTTCTGTTGCATTTTCATAAATATCCTAAAGAATAAGATAATATTCCAGAACTATATCTTGATGACAACATTTTAATCACTACTAAAATGATTATACAATGAGACGTCTTTTGATGATCTACAAATCCAAAGCGTAATGGCAATTCATATTCAATGATCCTTTCTCTAACTTTTTTGATACTTGGATATGATCCATTATGGTAAACAGTGTTTCAATAACACTTGTTCATTTGGTTCACTAGAATTCAATGTCTATTATAGACCAGTTGTAAATATCTTGAGAAAACTTTTCTCTGAAACTGATAAAAGATTAATAGACCTATCATAACTTTTTTATCGCCTTGCTTATGTATCAATTTTACTACTCCATTCTTCCAACCATTTGATACATTTTTATCATTTAGATATTTGATTTATAACTTCGCCAACAATTTTTCTTATTCTATTTCGTTGATGATATTAATTATAATTTCTTTATTTCTTAGAGCGTTTTCCCTCTTCATAGATTTAATTGCATGACTCACAAAATGGTGGGCAATCCATAAAATATATTAATTGTAGGTAATAATTTGTTCCCAATACTTTATAGTCCCATTTTTTTATTGGAGAAATAATTGCCCTATTAATACCAAGATGTTGTTTTATATTTTTGAGACTTTTATATAAAAATGATCTCTTAAAAATATTGAATATCTCGAATTTGACAACGAAAAAGAGTTAATAATAATATACGAAAATACTAGTGTTAGTTAACACGCAAAGCTATTGAACGGAATAAAACAAGTCGCTGTATAATGCAGCGTTTTTAATAGTATTATTCTCCTCCCTTTAGATATTTAAGACCGTCTTTGGTCAAGCCAACAACGCTTAAAGAAAAGAGAAAAATAGTATCACTCGAAATGTTTTATGTACTAACTTGTATATTATTACTGAGAGCCGAATGTATTTGAATTTTTTAAAAAACAATTAGCAATTAAACTGAGTTATAAAAATTAATTAAAGATTATTTACTATTACTAAATACAACCACATGATATTATTAATTTAACTCCATAATTTTTATACATGTGCAATATCTTAGATATACTTTAAAATCTCATCTTTCTATACACATTTCAAACATATAAATATAATAATCTTTAACCTAGTAAATTATTTATGATAATCATTAATGTATTATGTTATCCAATAAATGAGCAATAAATTTGGTTCTTGTAATTAAATTTGTTATTTTTTTACTTCCAGTATTTATCAATAATAAAGATAACGTAGACATATGAGAAGTTGTGACTTGAGACTTCTGAAGAGTGCTGATTTTAACAGAAATGATTTGAGCTATATGCGTTTCTTATGTGTTTTTGTTTATATACTAAAAGAATGTGTAAAAACATGGTGGTTTTAAAGTATATCTAAATTATTTTCACATAGAAAAATAAACAGTTTGAAGCTATTGATCTATGTGGTTGTATTTAATAAAAATAGAAATATTCATCTTTAATTGCGTTTAAAGTTTATATCTGGACTAAAAATTATATACTTTCTAACCTAATAAATGAATTGCGATTACTATAAATATATTTATATTAAAGACATTGACATGTGAGAGAAATAACTATGCATATATTAAATGTTATCACAAACAAGGATGTAATATTTGATGTTAACAATAAATAATAGTATTAAAAAACATGTTTACTTAATAAAACCTTTTCTAACAGTTTTATCTTTATTACTATTATTTGTAGGAATAACCAATACAATTGCCAGAGATTACGGTAAGCTTTCTCGATAAATATATATGTCTGTTTGTATCTGTGTGTAGTGCATATTAAAGTTGTTTCATAATATATTTTTTCTGTTGCCTCTCCCCTTCCCTTGGCTAAAACTAATTTTTCATAGAATTGATTCTAGTTAAATGATTATCATCTTATCTTTAGAGATCTCTATCTTACCTGGCTTTTTTTCGCTCCAATAATGAGAATATATATTTTAAATTTTTATTAGAATATAAATGTAATTAAAATATTTGAATATGTTTTATGAATTATATTTATTTGATTGTTTACAATTATTCTTTGAAAATAATTATTTTTGTAAGACTCCTTTTGTTAGCAAAAACACATTAATATAACATTCCAGGGCCAGCGATTCTCTATTAATATTGACTTTTTTTTTTTTTTTGTTTGTTTACAAAGTTTACTTTCTTTCATTTCTGAATTATTTTTCCCAAATAATATTATTGACGATGGTATAATAATAGTTGTTTTTTTTTTAAATTTTTATTGACAAGAGCGTCTTTTTTGGTGTGTGTTCAAATAGTAATTTGTGTTTTTTTTTTTAAATAGTATTACTGTTCTTGTAAAATTGGATTGCCGAAATTTAAGAGAGAACGGATTTTTTTTGGATGAATCTTTAAATAATAATTGATGTTACTTTGATTGGTTTCCATTTGATTGCCGATAATAATTAGTGGGAGGGGTGTTTTTGTGTACGATTAAATAATAATTTACGTTACTTTGATAGGTTTACATTTGATTGCCGACAACAATTATCGGGAGAAGTGAAGTTTTTTTTTTCGCGTGTGCGTATGTATGTTTAAATAAAAATTAAAACCGTTACTTTTATCGGTTTACATTTGATTGACGACCGACCGATATGATTTCCTTTCGTTTATAAATTATGATTTTTATTTCTACGAATAAATATTTTTGACAATGGGACAATAATAGTTGTTGTTTGTTTAATTTTTATTGTCAAAAGGTTGTTTTTCGGTGTAGTTTCAAATAGTAATTTGGGTTACGTTTAAATAATAAGTTACCGTCTTACTTTGATTGTTTTACATTTGATTGACACTAATTATTGGGAGGGGTGTAACCGTTTAAAGAATAATAGTTTACGTTACTCTTAGTGGTGGTGTACATTTGATTGCTGACAATAATTAGTGAGAGGGGTGGATATTTTTGGATGATGATTAAATACTAATTTACCTTCCTTTTTATTTTACATTTGATTGCAGACAACAATTATTTGGAGTTTTTTGTGTATGTTTAAATCAAAATTGAAGTTACTTTTATTTATTACATTTGATTGACAGCCGATTGACTTTTTTTTTCGTTTATAAATTATTGTTTTGGTTTCCCAAAAACATAACATTTTTGACAATGGGACAATAATAGTTCTTAATTTCATTATTATTGACAAGAACGGATCTTTTTTGGTGTACATTTAAATAGTAATTTGGGTTGTGTTTAAATAGTAATACTGTTTTTAAAAATTTAAATGACAAAATTAAAGAAACAACGGGTTTTTTTTTTTATGGATTTTTAAATAATAATTTTCGTTACTTTAATTTGTTTACATTTGATTGACAACAATTAGTGGGAAGGGGTGTTTTGTGTATTTTTAAATAATAATTTACATTTTTTTAACAACAATTATTGTGTGTGTATGTTATGTTACTTTATCAATTTGGTTAATAATATTTACTGGCAGACATTTCACTATCATTAATGGCATGCTGTACGGTCAACTCGTCACGGCTCCAGTAATGCAGCAAATGTAAAGACTTGACGAACGGCATTTGAAATCCCTCAAACCAGCTGCCTTTTCGAAGTGCACATTTCTTTCGGCAAGAACGAGACTTACAAATGAAAGTCCAAAGATCTTTATGGACCTCAAGTCTCATACATTCGCCGCACAAACATCTCTTTTTTTTAAGCAGTATGTTTTTCTGCTGTAGAAATGTTACAGCACTGGCTTCAGTGTCTGGCAATTTCCATCTTTTTATATTTTCTGTTTTCGAATTTGCCATAATTTTTGTCTCCGAAAATTTCTTGCTAAAACGTGACTCAAAGCATGATCTTTAAAATATTAGCTAACCCACCATAATCAAAAATTTAGGAGGAATATAAATTTATGAGGAACAATCACGATACTGTTAAAATTTTTAAAATGTAACAGTACATCAATTCGTCTTAAAAAAAAAGGCACCAATGAAAATTTAAATAATTTTGACACGATCAAATTAATACACCCTCGTACGATATTGTTACATCAAATACATAACACAGCATTACGATGTAGTGCGTGACACAAACAACTACGGCATTTTCCTCTGCTTTTAGTAACGGAAAAAGCCACACCGTTAGCCGCTAAGGTGAGTTAACATTCTTTCTAGATTTTATCGTAGAAAGAAGACTTAACTCCGAGTTAACAGTCTACCTTTTTAGCGTAGAAAGAAGACTTAACTCCGAGTTAACAATCTTTCTAGTATTTATTTTAGAAAGAATGCTTAAAGGCTTGGGTGCGGCCACGGAAACAGCATATTTCTAGAAATTTAGCTAGAAATCCCGCGTCTAGCGGCTGACACGAAGGATCAGATGACAACCGAATTTTCTTTAGAAGTAAAATAACCTAGAAGTTAAAAGAGTTTCCTGAATTAAACAAAACTTGTCCGCTAAAACTTGAAAATTCGGCATCCTCATAAAACTTTTTTTTTATTCTAATAACCTTTAAGAGTTTTAAACAATTGTAATAAATATTCCTAAAGTAGCAAAAAGAGTAAAATGTGATGGTTAATGCAAGTAGCTAAATATTGCTAATCTAGAATCAGCATTCATTTTTGAGATAACATAGGTTTTTATCACATCATTATTGCTAAATATTCTATGTTAGTCACTACATTAATCAAAGGTCATTCATAGACACACATAAACACTCTATATAAGTACATAACAACAGAACGTTGCTCGTGATGAAAGTAGTTATCTTTCCTCTTAGTACATATGCTAGATTTTTAATAATATAGAATGG
This sequence comes from Epiperipatus broadwayi, assembly GCA_028023455.1. Taxonomy (NCBI): domain Eukaryota; kingdom Metazoa; phylum Onychophora; class Udeonychophora; order Euonychophora; family Peripatidae; genus Epiperipatus; species Epiperipatus broadwayi. The sequence goes on from JAQFVV010013966.1 coordinate 29,596, forward strand.
TTTTACCTTAGACAAATTCAAACATTTCTGTGGATACCCATACATTCAGCACCCCTACTACCCAAGTAAAAAAATTCCTTCCTCTAAAATCGTTATGTATGTACAGCTTTAAATTCATTTATGTTTCTACTCATTATCAGATTATATTTCCAGATATAATTTATCCAAACCGCTTCAAACACTTTTCAGCAAAACTCTTTATTTGTACATATATATACACCTACGTTTCGACTGACCTGCAGCTTCTTCAGAGCTATGATATAATGAACAAAATAAAATAAAAAACATAACTATATAATAACACCATAAAAAATTTTAAACAATAAAAAAACTAAAAACAACATAATATATATATATTAAAAAAACTGAAATAAATAATCAAACCCAAATAAAACAATATAAAATTAAAATGTGCAACATAAATAGAAAATAAATATAAATTATACATGTGTATTCCTAACTTTATATATATATACAGTCAAGGACACCTGTATAATTTATATTTATTTTCTATTTATGTTGTACATTTTATTTTATATTGTTTTATTTGAGTTTGTTTATTTATTTCAATTGTTTTAATATATATATATTTTATGTTGTTTTTAGTTTTTTATTGTTTTTATTGTTTAAAATTTTCTTATGGTGTTATTATATAGTTATGTTTTTTATTTTATTTTGTTCATTATATCATAGCTCTGAAGAAGACTGCAGGTCAGTTGAACGACCAATGTATATATATGTACAAATAAAGAGTTTTGCTAAAAAGTGTTTAAAGCGGTTTGGATAAATTGTATTTATAGAATATTAGGGCAAAAATAAAGAAAAGTGTGATTTTGATTATATTTCCAGATGTGATTACATTTTTTTTTTTTATCTCATTTTAATAAAAACTGTTTTTTAATTTGTCAAAATAAGAGTCATAGATTATATGACCCTATTCTCTTAAGCTTGTAAGTTATGTACAATGAGGATTGCCAATTCCTCAACAAGCTTTGTGATAAATGCTTAGCCAGAGCCAGCATTTAAAATATCTCCATCAGGAAACCCCGACCATGGTTTTGTGCTTTGGCACTTCTCAGAGAGGTCCCAAGGTAAATTCAGACACTAGATGTAAAAATACCAACTCAAAGCCAAGCACTTATTTAAAGTTATCTATTGAGTGGGAAATCTGAAATTTTCAGACACCTACATGTCTTCAAACCCAGCTATCCAACTCAAATAGCTATATGGAGCTGATAGATCTTCAGCCATACCATATATTAGTAGTTTTAGCAATATAAAATTGCATAAGACTTATGGCAGAGACTATAAATAATCAAAATAAGAGTCATAGATCACATGACCCTATTCTCTTAAGCTTGTAAGTTATAAACAATGAGGATTGCCAATTCCTCAACAAGCTTTGTGATAAATGCTTAGCCAGAGCCAGCATTTAAAATTTCTCCATCAGGAACCATCTCCCCAAACCATGACCATGGTTTTGTGTTTTGGCACTCCTCAGAGAGATGCCAGGGTAGGTTCAGACACTAGATCTAAAAATACCAACCCAAAGCCAAACACTTATCTAAAAGTTATCTATTGAGTGGAAAATCTGAAATTTTCAGACACCTACATGTCTTCAAACCCAGCTATCCAACTCAAATAGCGACATGGGACTGATAGATCTTCAGCCATACCATATTTTAGTAGTCTTAGTGATATAAAATCGCATAAGACTTATGGCAGAGACTATAAATAGTCAAAATAAGAGTCATAGATCACTTGACCCTATTCTCTTAAGCTTGTAAGTTATAAATAATGAGTATTGCCAATTCCTCAACAAGCTTTGTGATAAATGCTTAGCCAGATCCAGCATTTAAAATATCTGTCAGGAAACCCCCCCCCCGCAAACCCCGACCATGGTTTCAAGCTTTGGCATTCCTCAGAAAGGTGCCAGTGTAGGTTCAGACACTAGATCTAAAAATACCAACCCAAAGCCAAGCACTTATTTAAAAGTTATCTATTGAGTGGAAAATCTGAAATTTTCAGACACCTACATATCTTCAAATGCAGCTATCCAACTGAAATAGCTATATGGGGCTGATAGATCTTCAGCCATACCATTTATTAGTAGTCTTAGCAATATAAAATCGCATAAGATCTATGGGAGAGACTACTAATATATGGTATGGCTGAAGATCTATCAGCCCCATATAGCTATTTGAGTTGGATAGCTGCGTTTGATGATATGTAGGTATTTGACAATTTCAGATTTTCCACTTTATTTAACTTTTAGATAAGTCTTGGCTTTGGGTTGGTATTTTTAGATCTAGTGTCTGAACCTACACTGGCACCTCTCTTAGGAGTTCCAAAGCATGAAACCATGGTTCAGGCTTGGGGGGGTCCTGATAGAGATATTTTAAATGCTGGCTCTGGCTAAGCATTTATCGCAAAGCTTGTTGAAAAATTGGCAATCCTCATTGTTTTTTAATTTCTCTCATAATCCCCACTTCCTTTTAGAAAATTCTAAACTAAAATTCATAAGTCTTAGCCTCTCTTTTTTCCTTTATTTTCAATTCAAATTAACCTTTTTCAATGTCTTAAACTCTAAAAATAAATGTTCCTAATGTTTGCTGTTTGGCTGACAAGGTGTAAGCTACTCTTCACTCCGACAAACCTCAGTGGCTGTCAAGTCTATATTAAAGAGATAAATAAAATCCAAGGACAGAGATAGATTTTTTGGCTCCTCATAAGCCACATCGGGAGATGTGGCATAAATGCTCCTTCCTAGACAAATGAATGAATACTTATGCCTCTCTTTTAGTCTTTAATATTATGTACAAAATCACATATGTTTCTGTATCATTGTCTATGATAATCTAATTAGTATCAATGTAAACTCATGAATAAATATTTCTTTAAAATAAATAAATGAATAAATGTTCAATATTTTCCGTCATTATCTCCACATAAATTATATTTTCATTCCAAATCTTTATTTAATTTTTGCCTCCTTTCCCTGGTATCTAAAATTGCTGGCATTGCTTCAAGCCGCAATAAACACCTTCTGGTGTTGTCATGCATTATTTTATATGTTTTATATTTTTTATTTTTATATAACTCCAAGTAAATTTTTTATTCATATTCTTTTTTCTTAATTCTATTTCTTTATCTCTAATAAAATTATTTATCCTCTTTTTTGGCCTTTTTTTCATATGTCATCGCATCAGCCTGGAGGCGAACCCGCAACAGCCGTCTGCAAACAACTGCTTGCTTGCAAGGCGGCTGCGCTGACCTCTCGGCTAACAACGCTTGGCCTTTTATAATTTATACTGTTAATGTATTCAAAAAAATGTAAAAATACAAAGACAAGATCGGAAAAACAATCAGTATGTATTCTTTAACTTTCTGGATGTGCTACTATACAAACCACTATTTAAAAACATTCCTTAGTTGTATTTAACGTGCAAAACGCATCAGCAATGCCATATTTCCTAAAAAGATGTTCTATGATGAACTTCAGCAATTTTTATGGAAGAAATAAACCCTGTCTATAAGAATTATCTCAGAGACATTTTAAAAAATTACGATTCTGTCGAAAAATTAAAAGATAGCATGGCATAATATTAAATAAATAAAATGGATCAGTGTGTTTTACATATGGATATATTTGTGATTTATAAATTCCTTTGTATAATAATAGTCAAACTCATCTCTACCTTTGCATGTTGTTAAACCTTTTATATCACTAGTGTTTGTTGTTCTCTGGACATAGTTCAGTTAAACTCTATTTTTATTCATCTATTTTCAATCTTCATACTGTAATTTTACAATCATTTCTAATTTGAATTTCCCTCATTGAAAAAAAAAAAAATTTACTCCACTTCCTCTTGTGTAATTTTATGCACTCAAAGAAGAATAGAGAGATGCATGTTGGGAGTAACACGAAGAGATCGAAAACGCAATATATGGGTAAGAGAATAAACAAATGTTACTGACCTCATTGGAAAAATTAAAAAATTGAAGCAGAATTGGGGTGGTCATATTGCTAGAAGAGATAATATTATGGACAATTGAATTCTTAAACTGGATTCCAAGAGATTTTAAAAGACATAGAAAGAGATCACATTTGAGATGGATAGATGAAATAAGAATATGTGCAAAGTGATGTGGAAAAGACAAGCTAAAGATTGGAAAGTTGGATTGAACTTGGAGAGCCTTTATCTTGCGGTGGTTTGATAATGATTGTTGATGATGATGATGAATTTTATGTACTATCCATACAAATATTCTCCCTTTCCTATTCTTTTTTTTTCTATTAATACTAATAGGTACCATATATATATTGTATCGATCCGGAGAAAGGTACTTAACGTAATCTGCACTACGGGGCGCCATCTAGGCATTTGAACCTAGAAAAATTTATAAAGTAGGCAGATACGTAAGTCAAAAAAAAAAATTTTTTTTTTTTTTTAAATATTTTGGTTCCGGTCGTTAGCCCATGTCACTAGCTCAGTGGAATAGCAGAGATTTAATAATATAATCTAAGAGTATATATAAAAAAGAATAAAATAAACCACTGCCAGTAATTAACATACAATTATTTATTTATGCACATATATATAAGATTTAAAATTATTTTAGTATTAGTTTTACATTTTAACATTTAACATTATTTTTAACTTTGATTTTTGACTTTAATTTACATTTAATTACTATTATATTCTAATTTTACATTTTAATTAAGTTCGCACAGATAAATTGATGAAAGCTTGTTTATAATGTTGAATATAGATCGGTTACATAGATTTCACGGTCAAAAACATTTCAAAGTAAACATAAACGATCAAAATACAAAATTATTGATTACTGACAATTGCGGAGGGAAATTTATACGTAACCCAATAGTATTCATCATAAGATACTTGCATTGTCACCAATAACTTAAAAGACATCCGAATAAATACATTTTAGATACTCACCGTAAGGTATCATTATTTATCGAATGTCTATATATTTTGATCAAATATGAAAACCCAAAACATACTTAACCGATAACCAATCCATGCAAGCGTCTATAAACAACTTAAATTTACTGCATTTTTATTTAGGGTCGAGTATGAATAGACCATATAAATTTGCTTTTGAAAATAAACATTCTATCCCTATTTAACCTTAGGCTAAAATTCGTAGTCAAACTGGCATCAATTCATCTGATATATCGATGTATTCAATGTAATAAAATACGGCAGCACAAAAGGTTAAGAGAAGAAATTGCCTCTTATGAGATAGGAATATTACATCTATCTGCAAAGAAGAGCAATAAAACAAAAAACTCCATAGAAAGGAACTGCGGTATTCGACTTATAATTCCTTCCATAGGCAAACGGAAGTGTGCGGCGTATGAAGCGATTCTGCCCGTAGCGAATCAATATTACATCTACTAATCACACCAATATATCCAATCCATTGACCCAATTTAACCACGAAACAAGTAACCTAAGATTACCCTCCCCTAATATAACTTTACAAATCTATACAGCCATTCATGCCCGACTTAAGTTTAACATTTATATAATTAATTTAACGAAAAACAAAAAAAAATCATGATAAAAACTTAAAGAACAAAAAATAAATAAATGGAAATGATTTTACATAAATAAGAAAAAAAAATACATCAAATAACACTATTAATAAAGAATTTAGTTTGGTCAGATAGGATTCTATTGCATTATTTACTAAAAAGTTTTAAAATTTAGAGTTCTTATTGTTTCAAGTGAATATAAAGTTCTCACGATTTTTAAAACGTCCAACTTTATCTGTTGCTTGCCATGAACGTAAATTCCCACGCCGTCCTAAGATTGATATTCTGTTGGCCGATTTATTTATCCATCCGGAGGTTTTTGTTTTAACTGGTCCTCAATGTAGAAAAACGATAGTTCATTTCTCTTTTCTTTAACAGCTGAAAGAATTGACCGTGCGTCTGTCAATTCCTTCACCTCAACTCCGTACTAATACATATAGTCACATCGTAATAATCAATAATCTATCACTAATTAATAATTTCCAAACTTGTCCTTTTTATATTAATGTGAAGGATTGAATTTACATTACGTCACCGATGCGATGGTCCTTTCGCTGCGGTCCGATTCCATAGGGATTTCTTCTTATTTGCTAACAGTTTCTATTGTTTTCCTATCTGACTGATGTTTTTACATTTAAATGCCCAAGGCTGGTTTACATTTAACTAATTAACAATCATTTCCATTTCTGATTAATTACCCTGTTTTCCAAATCAAATATATATTTTTATCACTAAAACTTTTTAAGTTTTTGTTTTTAAAATACCTTTCTATTTTTAATACAGTTTTATTTTAATAATTTTTTTTTATCTGTGCGATTTAATATATACGAGTTTAAGATGATATTTAATTTCAATTTTTAATTCTAAAAGAAAATTTTTAAATGCGAACTTTTTAATTTACTTTCATGTTTAATAAATATAAAAAAAAAAACAATGTAACGAACGTCTGTGCTCGTTACAATATATATATATATATAGCCTCCTGGTTTTTGATTATGGAAATCCTTACCCTTTTCTTCAATCTTTCTATCTCAACATCCACTTTCTTATAAATAAAATAAATAATCCATTTCTATCTAATTTTCACTGATTTTACATTCCTCATTTTAAAACAAAAATCTTTAATTACTTTTAACAAAATCCAGATCTATTCACATGTTTTCAACAGTTCTTCACAATCTGTTTCTATTGTCTTCCTATATTTAGAATGTTCTCTATCAATTTATACAATCCCTATAAATCATTTAAACCCACTGCTGTATCAATGAATAAATTATTTATTTTCAATTTTCTAAATAAAATCTATTCTGAATTTTTCTCCAGATTTTACTTTTTTTTAATAAATTCTAATCCCATTCATATATATATATCTTTAATGTTTCTATATAGATTAAATTAATTAGTAAATAGAATGTCCATTATGTAAAAGAAGTTAAATTTACAACCAAAGTATATTAATGTGCAGTAACCAATAAAATTTGTTGTGTTTGCTGAAAGAAAACAATTCATTTCAAACAGGGTAATTTAATATCAAATGCTCACCAACACGCATTAGTCAGCGTGGTGAGTTTATTGGCTTTTTACCTCTGAGTTTAAGATCAAGAAACACCATGGTCTTTCTTCGCAGTGCCTGATAAGGCAGAATGAATGTTTGTGTAAATGATAAATATTTTCCCAATACATATATACAATCATGACAGACAAAAATAAATCATGGCCTTTATTCCCAGGAGGCCGTAAAGTCACAAACCAAGGCAGCAGTTGGTGGCCAAAGGTGGAGGGTGCTAAAAATCCCCTGATTGCAGACTCAGGTTGCCATTTGATGACTTTTTATTTAGGTACTTACAACTGCAGATCACTTTCAAGTGAAGGAAGATTGCAAGAATTAGAAGATCAACTGTCTTGTATTAAATGGGACATTATTGGACTTTGTGAAGTTAAAAGAAAAGGTGAAAAAACAATTGATTTAAAAAGTGGCCATTATAGGCACAAATATTGAAAATACAAGTGGACTAGGATTCATTCTAAATAAAAAATGGAAGAACAACATTGTGGAGATTGATGGTGTATCGGACAGACTGGTAAGATTAGTTTTACAACTTAATAGCAGATACCAAATGCAGATAATTCAAATTTATGATCCAACAAATTCTCATAGTGATGAAGTTATAGAGGATTTTTATATGGATGTACAAAAGGCTTTTGATCAGAGTAAACAACATTTTAAAATTGTTATAGGAGACTTTAATGCTAGAATTGCTAAACAAATGAAAGATGAAAATGATGTAGGTAATTTTGTTTATGGTAATAGAAATGAGAGAGGACATAGACTGCAAACTTTATATTATGAATTCTTTTTTTGAGAAAAATGTTAAAAGGAAATGCACATGGAAGCATCCAAATGAAGGTACAGCAGAATTGGATTATATTTTGACTATTAACAGAAAATACATATTTCAAGGTTGTAATGTTCTTAATAAATTTAACACAGGAAGTGATCATCGATTAGTAAGATGTAAGATACATGTTAATGTAAAACTAGAGCGACAAAAATTATTAAGAAAAACAATGTTTACAGTTGATATTTCTAATCTTCAGAAACGTTCTAATGAATTTAAATTAGAACTTACAAATCGGTTTCAAGTATTAGTAGATTTTGAACATGATTCAGATTTGAATGACATTAATAGGAAAATAACTGATACACTTTTAAAAACTGCAACAAACATAGCTGGTAGAAAAAAGCAGCAATTGACCAATAAAATTTCTACTGAGACTAGAGAATTTATGAAGAAAAGAAAGAATATGAGGATATACAACAATGATGCATTAAAAAAGATTGAATATCTTGAATTTTGTAAAATGGTGAGGAAAAGAGTTGAAAATGATATAAGACAGTCTAATTGTGAACTAGCAAGGAAAGCTGTAGAAGATAATAAAAGTCTAAAGAGTGTAAAACAACATTTTGGTATTGGTAGGAAATTTATATCTGCAATAAGAAAAAAAGATGGAATTATTACTAAAAAGAGAGATGACATCATGAAATGTGTAGAAGACTTATATCAAGAATTATATAATAGTAAAGAACAAGTGCCTCCTATACCTATTATATCTTCCGAATTGCCCAGAATTTTAAATGAAGAAGTGAGACATGCAATTAAATGTATGAAAAAAGGAAAGGCTCCAGGTAATGATGGAATTATAATTGATATATTAAAAGAAACAGGTGAAGAAATAGAATTTTTTTTAGCAAAGTTATATACCAAATGTCTAAATGATAAAGATGTACCAGACGATTGGAAGAATGCAGTATTAATATTAATATTTTAAAAAGGTGATAAAGAAGATATTAGAAAATACAGACCTATCAGTCTTTTATCAGTTTTATACAAAATTTTTACTAACATAATTACAACTCGTCTACAGAAACATTGGATTTCCACCAACCAAGAGAACAAGCTAGATTTAAAAGTGGTTTTAGTACAGTAGATCATATCCAGGTATTGAGAGAAGTTATAGAAAGGACAAATGAATATCAGTTGCTATTATGCTTAGGATTTGTAGATTATGAAAAGGCATTTGATTCTATAAACATTTCTTCAGTGATTAAAGCATTGGATCATCAAGGTGTAGATCCAGGATATTATCATATTTTAAAGAATATTTATAAAAATGCAACAGCAACAATTAGATTACATAATGATAGTAGGAAAATCAACATTGAAAAGGGTGTAAGACAGGGTGACTCCATATCTTCAAAACTTTTTACAGCAGTGCTGCAAGAAGTATTTTGTGGATTAAAATGGAAAGCTAATGGAGTGAAAGTAAATGAGATTATTTAAGTCATTTAGATTTTGCAGATGATGTAGTTGTTTTTGCAAATAATGCTTTAGAGATACAGGAAATGTTGCAGGAGTTATCAGGTGAAAGTAGGACTAAAGATAAATGTTAAAAAGACTAAAATAATGTTTAATAGATTTTCTCAAAATATGAAAATAAAGATTGATTATGATGAGTTGGAAGACGTTAACAGTTACAAATACCTTGGTCAGATTATTAATACAGATGGAAATATAATGGATGAAATTAATCATATAATTAAACTTGGTTGGAGTGCTTTTGGTAGAAATAACTTGATACTAAAAGGAAATATGCCTATATGTTTGAAAAGGAAGGTTTTGCTAGTTCTTACTTATGGATCTGAGACTTAGACACTTAATAGAAGAGCAATACAAAGACTTCAGACCACTCAAAGAAGTATGGAGAGATGTATGTTGGGAGTAACAAGAAGAGGTCGAAAACCCAATGTATGGGTAAGAGAACAAACAGGTGTTACTGACCTCATTGGAAAAATTAAAAGACTGAAATGGAGTTGGGCTGGACATATTGCTAGAAGAGATGATAATAGATGAAAAATTGAAATTTTAAACTGGATTCCAAGAGATTGTAAAAGATCCAGAAAGAGACCACATGTGAGACTGATGGATGAAATAAGAAAGTGTGCAGGGGTGATGTGGACAAGAGAAGCTAAAGATAGGAAAAGATGGATTGAACTTGGAGAGACCTTCATCCTGCAGTGGATTGATAATGGTTGATAATGATAATGATGATTTAATGTAGACACAATTTAGATTAAATCATTCAATCTTGACCTTTATTAATTGTTCCGTAATGTTCAGAATTCAAACTCAGGATAGGCTTTGCAATTAACTCTCTTCAGGGGTTCCCATCAATTCTAGAGCAATAACAATACTGAATATAATCTCAATATATTTTTAAATTTTCTTTCAACCAAATTATTAAGATATAAAATAAGTATAATATACGTGTGTGGATATATACGTATTTAACTTTATTTTGTTTCGGAAAATGAATAAATAAATTAAATAAATTAGAAACTTCTTTAAATTTAAAATAAATTTTAATAATAATTATTAACGAATAATAATTCAAATTTATTTTTAAAAAAATTATCATAAGTGTTTTACTTACATCTCTACTATTTTATAATACAGTATTAAATATTAATACCTTCCCATATTCCTGTAGATGTGTATCTCATAACACGAGCAGATTCTAATAATTATAACATAATAAACGAGGTTTTATAATTTATAAAAAAAAAAAAAAAATTATAAAAATCCTAAACTAGCTAATCTTGATTTAATTCATATACAAATAAATTGTAATATTATATTATACAATCCATATGAGAAAAGTCCAACTTCATGAGACTATTCCTATGTATAATCAGTATTTAAGAAATATTAAAACCTTTCGTACAAGATATTAGTCATTTACACAACTAATAACAAATAAACATTATCATATTAATTAAGTTAGTAACAACAAAATTCTGTCATGTTATAAATAAATCCAATATGAAGAATGATAAACTCTTACCTTCATATTAAGTTTACGTTACTTTCAAAAATAAGGTTTATTTACCCTCTAAAAAAATACAGAAGGTTAATCCATATTCTAGGTCTCATTGGACTAATCACTTATGACAGGTCAGAAATTACAAACAATAAACGGGTAAGAATTATAAATGCAATCAAAGGAATGAAAAGTTTTACACTAAATACAATATGACTACTGAACTAGGCAAGATTCCGATTCATCATCATCATCATTATCAACCATTATCAATCCACTGCAGGATGAAGGTCTCTCCAAGTTTAATCCATCTTCTCCGATCTTTAGCTTCTCTTCTCCACCTCACCCCTGCACACTTTCTTATTTCATCCATCCATCTCACATGTGGTCTCTTTCTGGGTCTTTTACAATCTCTTGGAATCCAGTTTAAAATTTCAATTGTCCATCTATTATCATCTCTTCTAACAATATGTCCAGCCGAACTCCACTTCAATCTTTTAATTTTTTCAATGAGGTCAGTAACACCTGTTTGTTCTCTTACCCATACATTGCGTTTATGATCTCTTCTTGTTACTCCCAACATACATCTCTCCATACTTCTTTGAGTGGTCTGAAGTATCTGAATTGCTCTTCTATTAAGTGTCCAAGTCTCAGATCCATAAGTAAGAACTGGTAAAACACATTTGTTAAAAACCTTCCTTTTCAAACACATAGGCATATTTCCTTTTAGTATCAAGTTATTTCTACCAAAAGCACTCCAACCAAGTTTAATTCTATGATTAATTTCCTCCATTATGTTTCCATCTGTATTAATAATCTGACCAAGGTATTTATAACTGTTAACTTCTTCTAATTCATCATAATCAATCTTTATTTTCATATTTTGAGCAAATCGATTAAACATTACTTTAGTCTTTTTAACATTTATCTTTAGTCCTACTTTCCTACTTTCATCTGATAATTCCTGCAACATTTCCTGCAGATCTGAAGCATTATTTGCAAAAACAACTACATCATCTGCGAAATCTAAATGACTTAAATAATCACCATTTACTTTCACTCCTTTAGTTTCCCATTTTAATCCACAAAATACTTCATGCAACACTGCTGTAAAAGGTTTTGGAGATAGGGAGTCACCTTGTCTTACACCTTTCTCAATGTTGACTTTCCCAGTGTCATTATGTAATCTAATTGTTGCTGTTGCATTTTTATAAATATTCTTTAAAATATGACAATATCCTGGATCTATACCTTGATGATCTAATGCTTTAATCACTGAAGAAATGTTTATAGAATCAAATGCCTTTTCATAATCTACAAATCCTAAGCATAATGGCAACTCATATTCATTTGTCCTTTCTATAACTTCTTTCAATACCTGGATATGATCTACTGTACTAAAACCACTTTTAAATCCAGCTTGTTCTCTTGGTTGGTGGAAATCCAATGTTCTCTGTAGACGAGTAGTAATTATCTTGGTAAAAATTTTATATAAAACTGATAAAAGGCTGATAGGTCTGTAATTTCTAATATCTTCTTTATCACCTTTTTTAAATATTAATATTATTACTACATTCTTCCAATCATCTGGTACATCTTTATCATTTAGACATTTGGTATATAACTTTGCTAAAAAAAATTATATTTCTTCACCTGCTTCTTTTAATATATCAATTATAATTCCATCATTACCTGGAGCCTTTCCTTTCTTCATACATTTAATTGCATGTCTCACTTCTTCATTTAAAATTCTGGGCAATTTGGAAGATGTAATAGATATAGGAGGTACTTGTTCTTTATTACTTTGATAAAAATCTTCTACCAATTTCATGATGTCATCTCTCCTTTTAGTAATAATTCCATCTTTTTTTCTTATTGCAGATATAAATTTCCTACCAATACCAAAATGTTGTTTTACATTCTTAAGACTTTTATTTTCTTCTACAGCTTTCCTTGCTAGTTCACAGTTATACTTTCTTATATCATTTTCAACTCTTTTCCGCACCATTTTACAAAATTCGAGATATTCAATTCTTTTTAATGCATCATTTTTGTATATCTTCATATTCCTTCTTTTCTTCATAAATTCTCTAGTCTCAGTAGAAATTTTATTGGTCAATTGCTGTTTTTTTCTACCAGATATCTTTGTTGCAGTTTTCAAAGGGGTATCAGTTATTTTCATATTAATTTCATTCAAATCTGTATCATGTTCAAAATCTACTAATACTTGAAACCGATTTGTAAGTTCTAATTTAAATTCATTAGAATGTTTCTGAAAATTAGGAATATCAACTGTAAATATTGATTTTCTTAATAATTTTTGTCTCTCTAGTTTTACATTAACACGTAACTTACACCTTACTAATCGATGATCACTTCCTGTGTTAAATTTATTAAGAACATTACAATCTTGAAATATGTATTTCCTGTTAGTCAAAATATAATCCAATTCTGCTGTACCTTCATTTGGATGCTTCCATGTCCATTTCCTTTTAACATTTTTCTCAAAAAAAGAATTCATAATATAAAGTTTTTCTTTTTCTGCAAACTCCACAAGTCTATGTCCTCTCTCATTTCTATTACCATAACCAAAATTACCCACAGCACTTTCATCTTTCATTTTTTTACCAATTCTAGCATTAAAGTCTCCCATAACAATTTTAAAATGTTGTTTACTCTGATCAAAAGCCTTTTGTACATCCATATAAAAATCTTCTACTACTTCATCACTATGAGAACTTGTTGGGGCATAAACCTGAATTATCTGCATTTGGTATCTGCTATTAAGTTGTATAACTAATCTTGCCACTCTGTCCGATACACCATCAATCTCCACCATATTGTTCTTCCACTTTTTATTTATAATGAATCCTACTCCACTTGTATTTCCAATATGTGTGCCTTTATAATAGAGTATATGTCCACTTTTTAAATCAATTGTCTCTTCACCTTTTCTTCTAACTTCACAAAGTCCAATAATGTCCCATTTAATATAAGAGAGTTCTTCTTCTAATTCTTGCAATCTTCCTTCACTTGAAAGTGATCTGCAGTTGTAAGTACCTAAATAAAAAGTCGTCATCAAATGGCAGCCTGGGTCCACAATCAGGGGATTCTTAGCACCCTCCACCTTCGGCCACCAACTGCTGCCTTGGTTGGTGACTTTACAGCCTCCTGGGAATAAGGGCCATGCTTTATTTTTGTCTGTCATAATTGTATATATGTATTGGGAAAATATTTATCATTTACACACAAACATTCATTCTGCCTTATCAGGTACTGACAAGAAAGACCATGGTGTTTCTTGATCTTAAACTCAGAGGTAAAAAGCCAATAAACTCACCACGCTGGCTAATGTGTGTTGGTGAGCAGCCCATCCATGTTCGTATACTATATGAATAATCACATAGTAATAACAGCTGCAACGACAAGAACGTATGGAGTGGGCATTAGGAATTTGCCCTGCTCGGTTCCTTTAAGGCCTCCAAGAGGAATCAAAGGGTTTCCTTTCAGTTAATAGCAAAACTCCTTTCTGCAGCCAGATTCCGATTACATTATACTGATAACACAAGGTAAATTATTTGAGCACATATGAAGTAAACAGGAAAACAAATATAAGTGGGTTACATTATAAATGGGTTACAATATAAATACATTACAAGTATCAAATAGTTTTAAAAGCAAGAGGAAATTCTGGCATACAATACCGGATAAACCAGCCACTGATAAATAACATTTACAAAATAGGATAACATAATATATATATATATATTGAAACAGTAAGGTCTGCTTTGCAGATCTTCATTTCACCTTTTCTCACCTACTACCTACCCTCATACCTTAGTTTGAACCCCAATCTATCGTAGTGTGTCTGCAATACACTTATATACCGAAAATCCCAGCTAATTTTAAACCACGAGCACAATGCTCGTATTATATATATAACTTTTTCCCAAATAAAATAAAATATTATGAATTATGTATTTGTTCACATAATTTACATTTATTAAAAAGTAAGTTATATAAGTCGTAATTGCGCACACACTTGGATATCCATTTTAAAACATATCAAAATTATAAATTGTTTAAGTTATTTTGTTTGAATCTATTTACAAATAATATATTTTGATTTAAAATAAAATTCATTTAGTAAATATTCGTTTAGTAAATAGATTCAAATATTGTAATTTAAAAAGTAAAATCATTTTCTTTAATTTAATAAAAGTTATTCCAAATATTTCTGTTTAAATAAATCAGGGACAATAGTTTAATTAGTAAATGTTGTATAAGTTTATCTAAAAACAGCAGATGTCCACTTAAGGTTTTCTTGAATTAATAAAAGTAATTTTAATTAAATCTAGTTTGTAATCCGAATGTCGACAGGGAAATTAACAAAAGAAATTAATTAATGTTGAATTCCTTTAGACAATCCGATGATTTAATTACAGCTGATAAGTCCGATATTTTTGTAAGGCTCCAGGGCAGTTTTATTGTTAAATTCTACTATAAAAAGGAGGTTTTTCTTTTGTTCTCCAGTTAGTTAGTTTTAAGTTTTATGCTAATGTTGCTAAAAGAAATCATTTTGAGTTCTATGCGTAATTTGTAAATCTTGACATGACCGAGTAGAGTGCAAGAAGGCTATTTCTCTCCGAGATGGTCTTATGCTGCCATGTACCATCCGAAGTTCTCACATACGGACCCCAGAACTGCTGCTGCCGCTGCCAAAATATGAACATTCCAGATTTTGCTGCTGAATTATAAAACCTGCCGAACATCTACCTGCAAATGCTTCTCCAGAGGTAACCTAAATTAACCCAAGAGCTCTTGTGATCACTAACTAACATGCTATAGCTATTTAAAATTGTTTTCCTTATATTTCACATAACTTCATTATGTATTTCTTTAATGTGTTTAAATATACTCAACATTTTGCTCTATCCTTGGGTTAATATTTTCTATTTATAAAGCTTTCTTTTATTTTATTATGATAATGTGTCAGAATCGTCTTTGACCGAGTGAACTATTCCCTTTATTGAAAGTAAGACACCACTATTAAGGCATATTTTAAATTTATAATTTTCCAATTTTATTATCTTGCAAATCACTCATTCGAGGGCGATTCTTTTCTTTAATATAATATAATCACATAGTTTAAAATCTACATGTTATTGATTTTAATCTAATATAAGAGTATGTGCGAAGTCAATGATTAAATGTGTCTCCTAATGCATGATTGCATATATAAATCTATACTTACTTTTCAAACCCGCAAGCATGCATTTTCCTATTTTAATTATCGTGTTCTACTTTAATTACAAAGTTCATCATTGGCGTTGAGAATGTGTGGACCCTTTTAAATGAATTTTGGGGAATCTGATTGGGCATTTCTCTTAATCCAAGTAAAACCCATTCAGTATGTTTTATATACACTAGTCTCGTATTGCTGGTAAATGAATTGGTTGTTGAGACCGCTTTGTGTTATTTTTCCAAGGATTCTTTACACGGCAAAGTCTGTTCTTTTCACTTATTGCAAGTTTCCAGGCAGAGGGTGTCCCAAATGACACCCCTGGGAATTAAACGCAATCGTCACACAGTCGCTAAGTTTCGGCTGTTCGTCAAAATACTTTCCTACGGGTTAGCGGCGAGATGCCCTCCATAATTATTCCGGAGCTTCAATATTGTTTTATTTTATATTTATTTTACAAAGCATCCGTGACTTAAATGTGTCACACCCTCCAACTTTAATAAATTCATTATCAGCAATACTGACCTCCCAATGTAACTCTATTAATATCATTATCAAATAAATGCTTTGATCATATTCCCATTTTTTTTGCTTAGTAAGCTTTAGTCTGTACTATTCTCGAAGTCAATAAATATTTTAGAACATTTAATTTCAAATATTATCTTAAACTTGTATAATTACTCAAAGCACCTCGCACATGTTCCTATCTCGTCAAGCACATTATTGTAATGCTATTAGCCCGAGGAATAGAATATATCTCTTTGTTTTAAAGTCTTTTTGTCATATAATGCCAAATTATTTAATACGCGTCCCTGTCTCATATAAGCAGACAGTGGCATTATATATATATTTATATAAATAAATTGTGTGAAATTATTTAAAACTAAATTTGATCTCTTATTTTATTTGATTCCTATCACTGTCTCGGTCTATATATATATATTTTCTGCATTTCTTTTGTAAATCCATAGACGTTAATTAGCCACCCAAACCTCTTTTAGTATAGAGTCTTTTGTTTCTCCCTGACCACCAGGAACCAGTCAAAGGTCATGCTAGTAGTGGCATCAGATGCGTTGTCATGTAGGTGGCGCTGTGAAATTTGGGCTTTAGATTCGAACTTAGTATATCTAGAAGGCAACCCCTCCTAGAATGCTCAATTTCGTGTCTGGGGTTTGAATTCTGCAGTGTGTTAGCGAGATAGATGATTCTGACCGTTACAATATATATATATACACACACACTATGAAGAGCTAACAATATTGAACCCTAATGAACTGACATATAAATTGATAGTCTCTGAGTAAAGGATGGTCAAATAAAAATTTCAAAATACACAGAGAATTTAGACATAATAAATATATGATAGTATGAGTGACAACAAGCTAATTAGTAATAAAACCATCCATTGTACAAAAAGAAAGGCAAGGCCTTAATAGTCCAGCAAGACTAAGTCCAGATAAATTCCATGTCATGAGGAGTTATGAAACTTGGAGGCAAATAAAACTCTAAAACCTCACTAAGATCCAAATTTGATCTGCTATCCATGGCATACAGGTTCTTTTGTCTTTATTCTTAGACTTATGAAGCATCTTGAGAAATAAAATGTCAATGGAACAGTCTAAATCCCTTTCAAAAAGGACTTGGCTCCTGATAGTCCAGATGACAAAGTTATTATGTGTGGCTAATTGAATAGAACCAAATATCCCTTTTTTAAAGGCAGCAATGAGATGGACTTGGGCCAGATCTTGTCTTATCATATCTCAGTTCATATCTCAGTCAGGTCACTTTCATAGAAATCCTAAATTTTATTAAATATAAAACAAAACATATTTGATTTCATGATCTTCTATTTCTTTTTTATTAAATGAATTATTCCAATGGCGAAGGATTTTAATAACAAAGGAAATAAAATTAAATATTTTAAATGATGATTCATGAAGATGATGTGATATAATAAAAGTTTATATTAGTGTCCTGTTCATTTCCATATTTGCAAACTAATGTTCATTAGCAATAAAGTTTTTGATTTCTTGGTTATTAATCATCACAGAGGCAATCAAGACATCCAGTTGTTCCAAAACATTCTTCTTGCATGATGTTGACATCTCCTTCCACAAATGATTTCAGTACCAATTGGAGTTTCATTTTAATTATATTGATGACATTTATATAACTTTAGGCATTTCAGAAGGAATAAGTAATTAATTTATCTTTAGTTAAAACTATAGCATTATATCCTATGACAAGTGATGTTTACTCACAATGCATTTTTCTATAATTTTGGTTTGAGTATATAAATGTTTTCTGGAGAAATTTATGTTTCAGAATTCCACATTAGAATGATTTTATAAGCTTTTCTAATTATAAAACATATATGATTTCATTTTGAAAATACAAATAATATTAATATAAAGAGTAATTTATTTACTTTTCTACTTGTGTGATATTAGAATTTATTTTCTAATAAAACTTTTATCAATAAGAAAATTGTTCAAATTATTAATCTATCTTTTAAGTATCTTATATTCTATCACAGTAAAATTACTATATATAGGGGCTAGCATATCGGCAAAAGATAGAATTTTTTTAATAAATTATCTAATTCAGTATTTATAGTAGAATTAACTTCCAGTCATATGTACTGCATATATCATTTGGTTTTCATGATTTTTACATTCTATAATTATTAATTATATTAATAATCAATAATTGAATTGAATTACATTTCCATTGTTTTAGTTGCTAAGCTCTGACTTAACCTTAAGGTTATCTCTATGTCAATGTCTTGGTTAATGAATTTATTAGTTTAAACAATAGTTTTATATAAATGAATGAAAAATAATTATTTTTGTTTCAATTTTATTAAAACAAGTATATAATATATATATATATACTAATCATATATACTTATGTGATAGTTTTATGTACTCTCACACTATATTGGTAAAGTATATTCTTTTTTATATGATAATGCTGCATTTCAATTTATAATTAATGTCTTCATAAATAACTATTATATGTGTATTTTCATTTAATTAAGAGGATGATGATCTTATTTTTTAGATAGAAGGGATAATGTTCATCTCTTAACAGATGGTAAGTAATTTATATGTATGTATGTGTGAACACAGGAAAGTAAGTGACAGTATGCAGGCAGATGAAAGGACTGACTGTATGTATATTGTAATATGTTTTTAGTGTTTATTTTGTTTCGTTTGGTATTTATTTTTATTTAATTCTCAATCTAATATATGTTTGATAGACAACACATTGCCTCTAATTTTTATTTAATGGATGGGAATATTGGCGGATAAGCTCCCTTTAGAATAAATCACAGCTGTCAACTTTTATTCCTATTGGTTTCATTAATCTGGTATAAAGATTTTTGATAAAATAGTTCTTTATTTCATCAATCTGAAATCTAATAAACATTAGATCACAATATTCATATTATATTTCGTTTATTTTAAGCATTGCCACTTTATAAAAAATATTACCAATACATAAATAGTGAGATAACGTGATCTAAATTTCTGTGTTGGCTAATCGTTGTGATATTGGTGGGTGGAGATGAGAGGCATACTGATTAAAAAATAAACTTGAAAATAGTATTTTTAATCTTTTTATGATCGAATTAGTATAACATTGTTATTAGATTACTCAAAGAAATTCCACATGGTCGCCCTGATAGTGATTACTACATTAATGTAATATCATAATATTCAAAATTCACTGAGTCAACTGTTACCTATATTAATGATCTTGTGGTAGTTCCAATTCATACCTTGATTTACAACAAATTAGTCATCACTAAGAACTTTTGAGGGTATAGAATAAACAACAATGATGAATGTTCCATTATGTAATTGCACATATGGAAATAAAATAATCACATCTGTTTATTAATACAATATGTGCTCCATGTGCTTGGTTCAATGGTAAACTGGCAGATTCTGGAGCTGAAAATCCAATATCTGTGGTCCAGATCTAGTCCTTCCAAAGCTTAAACTATTTATGAAATTCTATGCAATAATCATTTGATTATGATTGATCTATATGATTGAATGCAATGATAAAATAATTTATATATTATATCCAGTTCCATTGCTTGGACTTCTTATGAACATGTGGCAAATGAACGATTTGATTATTTTTGTCTTGTATGGTTGAATGCAATGGTAAAAGGTTGCGGTTTAGTTATCTTCCTTCTATTCTTTTGGATTTCTTATAATTCCTGAGTGAAGGGCAGTAGAGCTTAAGTTCTTCAGATAGTGATATATGGTACTTCAGGTGTTCACGTTTCTTATGGTTTCTTGTATCATAACCAAGTAAATTATTTCAGGTGCTCAAATAGTCCTTTTCATGTATCATATTAATAACATGATGAAGTAAAAAGGATTAAAGTCATTCAAATGTCCCCAAAATATAGTTAAATCTTCCAAGAGATTTTGCCTAAAACAATCTAACACCATATAACCTCTCCTTATATCATATTATTCAGCAGCAATACCCTTTTCCAACCTAGTGTAAAGCTTAGTAATCAATAGATGTCTGATGGTAGTTCTTCTTAAATGCCTATCCTGTGCTATCCTATCCAATATCTCCAGACTAGTTTCTAAATGTCATTTGGCAACATTGAGTATAAAGCTCACACTAGGGGGCAAAAATGTCATAAGAGAAAAAATGCTGCTGAACTGTATGATGGAAGAAGGGGTCATATGATATCTTATTGGTTTTATACCAATTCTGGTCAAGAGATATTTATGAAAAAATGAAAGCCGTTGACTTTGTTTCAAATCAATATATCTATGCAAACAAATTGTTTTTGACTGAAAATGATGTTTTCCAATTTGGTTAGAACTTTATAATAAAACAAACTGTTAGAAGAAAGGGATACAAAAGATCCAGATGTTCTGCCCCCAGATTAAAAATTTTAGCTAAATATTAGTTTGGGGATAGCACTGGATAGAGATTTCATGAAAACTTCCATCTGTCATTTATTGATTACTAAATCTTATCCTAGATTACAAAAATGTAATAGAAAAAAGTTGACAAATGAAATGTGTAGGAAAATGACTGAACGTACTTATATATTATGATTCTTCTCCGATGTAAAACTTTAAAATTGAAATAAATATCAAAGTACTAAATGTTGTAGTAAAGAGATCACAGCAGGAAATGACCTTTGATTAGTAAATGTAAGATGCTTGTTGATGCAAAATTACTAAAAAGATAATGAGAAAGATAGAGTCTGACATTTAATATGCAGGAAAACCAATGAATTTACATTGAAATTTGAAAATTGTTTTATATTCTTAATAGTCTTTGAAGTTGGCATCAATAGGAAGACGTCCGACATGTATTCTACAGTGATTGAATGACAGACTGTAGAGCATAAACCCACAAACTGCACCTCAGCTCTGTCATTTCCGGTGTTCTTACGAATTCCAAAACAATTAATCATTTGATTAACTTTCGAAATGAGTCATACTATGAGCGGAAACAAAAAAGTAGCAGCAATTTATATGAAAATTCTCAATGAATATAAATTATAAGTTTGAAGAAAAAATAAAAGTTAAAAAGAAATAAACGACTCATGAAAAATTGAGTATCTGCAATTCGGTAAAATGATACTAATATCAATACTAGTCATAAAAACAATAGCAATGTTAACAACAACTGGAATAACAAAGTAACAATAGTAATAACAATTATAATGATAATAATATCAATAATAATGTTGACAAGGGGATATAAACAGTCAAATGACAAAGTTATCAAAAAGGAAAAAGCTTCAAAAATATAAACAACATTTTAGTACTGAAAAGAAAATATTTGGCCAATAAAAGCATACATCCCATTGAACTATTTTAAAAATTTAAAATATCAAAAAGTATGTGGAAGAATGCTATAAAAATCAATATACTAATAATGAATATCAAAACATAATGTTTTAAAAAAAAATATAGGTACTTTAAATAATATAAGCCTTACGATTTAATTTATAAAAATGGCAAATAATTTCATCATTAATATGTTTCAGAATAAATAGATGAAGAGAGATACTATTGTCAAAATAAGTATCACATAAAAGACATGTCACAGTACTGAACAAATACGGAAGATATTTATATTTTGAAAAAAGGTTGAAAAATAAAAATATTAGAAATTACAGGTCTATCAATTTCTTATTAGTTCTATAGCTATATAGAATATTTAGTAAGATCCTTAGAAACCGATTGTAGAAAATATCGATTCAAGCCAACCAAAAAATAAGCTGGATTTTAACGAAGTAATATTAATATGTTAAAGGAAGTTATTGAAAAAAAAAAACTAAAGTGATATAATTTGCCATTTTGCATAGGATATGTTGTCTATGAAAAGGTATTTCTTGTCAAAAACATTTTTGCCGAGATTATAACTAGGAGATTGTTAAATTCTTCAGCTGAAGCCATTAGATTATACAGTCATATTAAAAAGGCTATATTGATTAAGGTGTAGGATGTGATGAGTCTACATCTCCAAAACTTTTTACATCAATTTTAATAATAAATATTTTGAAGATTATAATGGTATAAAAAAAGGTATAAATAAGTAGTAATTAATTCTAATTTTAAGAGCAATATTATTTAAATACTTTATTATGCACTCAATACACTACTTTTATTGATTTTTTTAAATCCAGCTGAAATTTTCAATTGTACAATGATTTTTACTGGAGTATATATAAGTTCCAAATATAAATTATGTATACATAATTTCATATATATGTACAACTGGCCTTTATATGATCTGCCGTAGTAACCAACATCAATTTGTATCTATTATTTTGATTTACAATCAATTACTTGCTATGATTTTTTTTTACAAAAATTTGAAACTTTTTTTACATCCACCATTTTTCTTTAAATGCTGTCCAGTTTGTAAGACTGATCATCTGGAAATAAAATAATGACATTTATAACATAAAAGTAAAAGATAGAGAATTCATTTGTTGAAAATTAGGTTTTAGTTACAAAACTAAAATACTTTGCTGTATTTACCTAATTGTTATCTAATATCTTTGCAAATTAATCAATTCTTTTATTTATGAGATATTTAAAATAAAGAAAACTTTCATCACTAAAAGTCTTTAAAAAATTTAAAAATGCAAATTTCATTCAATATAATATGCATAATTAAAAACATATTTGATCCTATACAATAATAAAACACATTAATAATAAATTTTTAAATGTGCACATTAATTAAAATATATACACCATCAGTTCTCAATTAAAATTTTTATAAATGCTAATTCTGAATAAAGCAAAAGTGATAATATCATAAATCTAATTTTTTTTGATAAAAGGGAAAAAATAATTTCATACATTATGCAATTAGTAATATAAATTTATATGATCCACAATTAGTAAATATAAGTTGAAAATATTATCTATTTGTTTAATTTTTTAAACAATATTTTGATTGTAAATGTAAATGTGCAATATTAGCAAATAAAATACAAATTTTTTTCAGTTCAAATTGAAAATAAATGTTTGCCATGTATAACAAGAAAATGAATTAAAAATAAATTTTAAAATAGTTACTTAATTAGACATATATATATTGCTTATAACACTTCTTTCATATACCCTTCAATGCAAACAAATTTTCTTAAAAACTTCTTTATTTTCCTTACAGTTTCGACTGTCCAGCAGTCTTCATCAGCAGAGAAGAAGCATAGATGTACTCTGATGAAGACTACTGGACAGTCGAAACTGTAAGAAAAATAAAAAAGTTTTTAAGAAAATTTGTTTGCATTGAAGTGTATATGAAAAAAGTGTTATAAGCAATATATATGAATATATAAAGATATGCAAAGAAAGTGAAAGAGAAGAATAAGATAATATACTTAATTAGACATTTATGCTGTAGTATATTGGTAAAGTTTAAAAATGAAATTCATGATGAACATTTTTAACACTTCAGTCAAATTAAAACAAAATCCAAATATACTGACATCAGTCAGGAATATCTTATAAATCAATAGTGAACAGAAAAAAATATTTTTATATATGGATGGTTAATATTATTTGCATAGATATACTATATGATAGCTACAAGGTAGCTTGCAATTACAAAAAACAATTCAAGCCAACAATTTTCAAAACACAAAAAAAATTTCAAAACAAACTTTTCTGATGTCTATTAAAATTTACAATTTCTATTCAAAATTTTAAGTAATAATTGTACAAGAAAAATGGTAGGTATCATATATTTTCACAAATATTCTTCAGAGTATGACAATATTCCGGATCTATATCTTAATTATCCAAGGATTTGATTACTATGAAATAAAATCAAATGACTTTTCGTAATCTACAAATTCAAAGATTAATTCAAGTTCTTTCTATAACTTCTTTCAACACTTACATGTGATTAACTGTGCTAAAATCATATTTCAATACAGTTTGTACTTTGCTCTGGTTAGAATCCAAATTTGGCTGTAGACGAGTTATATTTATTTTTTACAAATTTTGTATAGAAGTGCTAAAGGATTGATATGTTCTAATTTCTAATATTTTCTTTATCCATTTTCTTAAATGTCAATATTACACTATTGCATTTTTTCAATTATTTAGTATATCTTTATCATTTTGACATATCTTTGCCAATAATTTCTATTTTTCAACTGTTTTTTTTAACTGCAATAATAATTTCAACAATTCCAGAACGTTTTCCCCTCTTTGTAGATTTAATTGCAAGTCTCATTTCTTCATTTAAAATGCTGTACAATTCATAAGATATATTAATTGAAGAGGATAGCTTTTTCTTATTCTTTATTGATATATAATTTTTATAGAACTCTTCCGCATATTTTATGATGCCATCTTTACTATTAGTAATAATTCTACCGTTTCTTTTTATGGCAGAAATAAATTTCCTTCCAATAGAAAGATGTTGTTTTACACTTTTAAGACGTTTATTTTCTTTCTATAGCTTTCCGATTCACTATTATGTTTTCTTATATTATTATTAATTCTTCTTATTATTACTTTACCAAACTCTAGATATGCAATTCTTCTTAATGGGTCATTTTTAAACATTTTTTACATTTCTTCTTTTCTTTATATATTGCCTTGTCTTCTGAGATAATTTACCTGATAAAATGCTTCTTTTTTGTACCATCTATCTTTGTATCCGATCTTAATAGTGTACCAATGATCTTTCTACTGATTTCATTGAAATCTGAACAATCTTCAAAATTTGTTAATATTTTAAAACGATTTGCAAATTCTAATTTAAATTCATTGAAATGTTTCTGAAGATTAGAAATATTAATTGTGAATTTTGTTTTTCTTAATACTATAATTATTGTCTGTTAGTTTTCCTTTAACGCCATCTTACATCTCATTAATCGATAATCACTTCCAGTGGTCAATCTATTAAAAACATTACATTCTTAAAATACATATTTTCTGTAAGTCGAAATATAAATCATTTCATCACGACTTCATTTGCATGCTTTAATGTCGATTTCCATTAACAGTGTTTCTCAAAAAAGAATTCATGGTGTATGGTTTTTCTTTTTCTGTGAATTCGACAATTCTATGTTCTCTCTCATTTTTATTATCATAATCAAATTTACCTACAGTTGTTTCATCTTTCAATCGTTTTCCAGTCCTATCATCAAAGACTCCCATGGCAATTTTAAAATGTTGTTTAAATTTTTCAATGAATAATAATAAAAATAAATTTACAATTAAAATATATTATTAAAAACATATTTGTAAATAAAATATAAACATTCTTTATATATTTATCTTTATAATATACAATATTCAATATTTTAAAATACCTTTTTAAATTTTTATATTAAAAAATGTTTTGAATGCATGTAACTTAATCCTGTTTTGATCATATAAAAATAGAATAGGTATATATGCGTAGACACATATTGAAAAATAATAATTGACTATTTTGTTCTTCTACGTTCACATCTTATTTGTGAAATGTATGCAATAAATAAAAATGTGAACAAAGAAATCTATCAATATGTAATTCTCTTTGCCACAATTTTGAGAATAAAATATTAAATTTTATATTTATTGCTATAAAAACTAATAACAATTTAATATACTGGCTTTTAAAAGAAATTAAAAATTACATGTGTCATCTTATACTAAAATGGATTGTCAATCATTATTCTTTAATAAAACAAACTATTTGTTTTGTTGGGTTTTTTTTTTAAAAAAAGCCAATTGAGAATTAAATTAAAATAAGCCAATAAAACTTTTTTTAGAAATATAATACTTCCAAGTTTAAATTTAGACCATGGTGATACAATATATATAACAGAGGTACTTTTTATATGTATAGTATGCATATATAAATTATAATTTTAGTAT
This sequence comes from Epiperipatus broadwayi, assembly GCA_028023455.1. Classification (NCBI taxonomy): domain Eukaryota; kingdom Metazoa; phylum Onychophora; class Udeonychophora; order Euonychophora; family Peripatidae; genus Epiperipatus; species Epiperipatus broadwayi. Next base: position 56,171 of record JAQFVV010013966.1, read on the forward strand.
AATTAAATAGAGAAAAACTTTAACCTTTATTATATGCATCTTCAATTTTTATAATAGTCAAATGATAATATAGTTTTTTGACTATAAAGGGACATCTCAAACCTCAACACAAAATAGCAACTTTATAAAGATAAGAATGGCATCTTATCTTTAATTTAAATTGCTACATATATAGGCTAATAAGAATTTGAGAGTGTGACACTTACTCTTTTCACTTTTTAAATCCACTATTTCCTTCACATGTTAAATTTCACATTTTGTGATTTACAGTGATTTAATAGTATGATCTTTTCTAATGAAATATAGAAACTGATATAACATTCTGATTATTCATTAAGTGCATAGAAAGTATGTATTTAAATAGAGAAAATCTTTAACCTTTATCATGTGTACCTTAAACAAAATTTTAAAATAACATAATTACTAATTTATGCATATCGTACTGAGAGTGTTTACTTTTTCATTCACAAACAAAATAAAAATATAAAAAGAACTCTCTGTGTCATATTTTTACTTTTTTTAAAAAAATGAATAGTTTAGAAAACATTTTATTATGTAAAATACTGTACACCAAATTCACGATAATAAAAGAATAAAATGCATGCACTTCCAATGTAAACTGAAGGAATTTTATTTAAAACATCATCATATATGATGCTTCAAGATAGAAAAACAGCTCATGGTTCATTGTAAAATTTACTTACAAGCCATAATTTTTAATGTAATCACATATGGTGTTCAGAAATACAAAAATGGCAATTTGTGTATCGTAAAATATATTAAATTTATGAATTTTAATGAGGTTTTTTTTGTTTATTTATTTATATTTTTGTTTGTTTATATTTTTATTGGATGTCATATAATTGAAATTATGCATATTAATATAATATAGTTTGTGGCTTCACTTATATAAAAGTATTTTTGTAATAAAAAAACAATTTTATTTGCTTTGAGAACTGATGTACTAAAAAGCAAAAAAACAATTAGGTGGGGGGAGTATAATTTTAATTGTTATATGTAACTTTAAATAAAAATGAGATCATTCATAAAATAATTAATTCAATCAATAATAGAGTATTTAGTTTGATCACAAACTATTTTAATTCAATTTATTAATTTAGGAATTCCACCACTTTTATTAAATAACCAAAATTATATCCCACCCAAATGTTTTTTTTCTTTTTAATGCATCAGTCTTCAAATAAAATAATAATAAAAAAGCTTGTTGAGAGCGTTAGCATGCTCTTACGTTTAAATGAAAATAAAAGCATTTTTTTAAGTTTTGTCATATATTTTTTTGATGTTTTTAGTGTTTGGGTGTATAAAAATAAAATTGCTTAAAATCAACTACAATATTTTTTTAAGAAGTCAACAGTTTAAAAAAATCAAGTTTTAGTCAATAATCAAGATAAATTAGGTTTTTATCCTTCATTTTGTTCCTAAAAATGAGAGCCTAAAAATGTTCCCACCATGTTTCCAGAATTTTAAATGAAATTTTTATTTTTCATTTGTCATTAAATTAAATAAAAGGTCTTTTCTAAAAATATTCTTTGTATAGATAATATATAAAATTGTTTAATATCAGTTCCAAGTTTTATAATCAAGAGAAAAATAGATTTCATTCTTCATTTAAAAGTTATTACACGAGTAAATTTAATAAATGCGCCATCTACTGATCATTACTTAAAACTAATCAAAGCTGAAATGTGTCTTGGTAACACTATTAATCTGAACAGTCCTGAATATTTCATTGTCATTGATAATATATGTATATAGTTCCATATAAGTAGATTAAAAAATGGTTACAAAATCTGACTCAGATAAACAAGCAGAAGTTCTATCCTAAATAAAAGTATTTAAAAAAGATCAATTATTAAGAAGGTTATGAAATAAAACAAATAGAATTGAGCATAAACTTGGGAATAATTATAAAGAATATATTGAAGAAGTCTTAAAAGAATAAAAAAAAAAAAGCAGAAGAAAAATTAAAATGACTAAGAAAGGAAAAAACTCGTGAGTCTCTAAATTAAATCAGTTAACAGGAGAGATTGGGAGAGAGCTATGAGATTGATAGCTAATTAATATATCACTCAAATATTTAATTAATCAATTTTGTTAATTTGAAAATCGAATTAACAAAATGTAATGGGCAAAATTTAAGATATTTTATGTAATCTTAAGTAAATTCTATTATTTTTACTTCACTGCCGCCACCTAGTATAAATTTGATTAATAAATAAATACTAGGTAGTATTTAAATCTCCACCTAATGTTATCCCAATAGTATCTCAGAGTTATGGTACACTAGATTTAAATTCAAAACTTCTCACTGGTGAAAGCCATGAGACAAAAATTATTTTGGTAATAAGAATGGGGTAGCACTGATAGATATATAATAGATACTACTATCTAGAATCTATTTATTATTCGTATTTACTATAAGTGGCAGCACTGAAATAGAAAAAAATAGTTTGTTCCTTAAAAGCGTTGTGACTAGAATCAAGTGACGTTTTCTAATAATACTGAAAATAAATTAATAACTCGGCTAACTAAATATAAAGTATATATCTTATTAAATGTAGAAGTACTGCTATTTATGTATATTCTAAAAAGCTCAGGCTAATAAGGGCATTTAATAACACTACTTTGTGTATTTGTGTAGTGTAAAAATTAAACTTAGCGCAATCTACTCTAACAATTAGAGTAGAGTTTTCAGAAGGAGCACAACAATAAGAAATGGATGCCAGAGAATCATATTTAAAATAAATACTATTTGCATAACTTACTTACAAGAAATAATGATTGGTTTCTGCCAAAAAATTGTATTTAATTACTAAAAGATATATTTGATTTTTTTATTCAATTTTAAATATTAATTTAAAATAAATTATTTTTTGTGCATTATTTTGTAATTTTAAATTATATATATATATTAGAGGCTTGCGAAGAACCTTTTTATGTTCCTAATAGTCGCAACAGAATTGTCAATGGCACTTTTCCTAAGATAGGCAGCTGGGTCGAGATAGTTTGTGATAGGGGATTTTTTTTGAAAGGAGACCCATACATGACTTGTACCAATGAAAAAATATGGACTTACTGTGATCAGCAGTGTGAAGGTAAGATCATTTAAATTGTGTAGTAAAATTTTAAAATTGAATAATATTCTCATTATCTAATTTTATAAGTCACTGTAATCATCATATATCAAATGAGTCAGATTGTTATAAATACGACATATCAGATTTTCAAAGTCTCTATTTTTTACACTTGTCTTTATTATTGATTCACCATTTAATTTTTAACTAGAGATTGTCATCGATAATTTCACATAAATGCATTAATGTTTAGCAAATAATTTTTAAAGTATTTATCTAAAGTAGTTGGGGTCAAATTGATGATACAAAAAGTTTATCATTTGTAAATCAAAATATAATAATAAAGCAGATATACATTTGAAGATTAAATAAAAAAACACTAATAAACTACTATTCTGTGTTTGAAACTTCTATAGAACACAGAATAACATTTTACAATAAAATATTTACAAATTTACAACTAAAGACAACTTTTTATATTAATTTTCTGAGTAAAAAACATCAAGCTATATGCAACACACTTATAATTTCTGAATCTTTTTTTTTTGCTAATAAAACTTTCTGCTGAAGGTTTCAAGATTATATCAGAAAAGAGTGGGCATTAAGAATACTTTACTGTAATGCTAGCAAGATGTTATCAAACATACATATATATGTGTTACATATTTCATAAATTAAAAATATATGATAAAATTTATTTGAAAAAATAACTAAAGAAGTAATTATTTAATAAGTA